>SSHR01001434.1:0-32922 GCA_006518225.1 Fusarium neocosmosporiellum | reverse complement strand
CAATCACAGTCCCTCGAGACTGAGGTCATCCTCGACGGCCAGCAGCCTGTCGCCAATCCCAACGCCCCCGCCCAGATCTCTCTCACAGACTGCCTTGCATGCTCTGGCTGCGTAACGTCCGCCGAGGCTGTGCTCGTGAGTCTTCAGAGCCATGCCGAGGTCCTCACCACACTTGATGCGGCACCGGCCTTGAGGGTCGTCACCGACGATAGTGGCCGGTTCAGGGTTGAGGGCTTGGAGAATGAGAACGCGAAACTCTTTGTGGCTAGTGTGAGCCCTCAGACGAGGGCCAATCTTGCTGCAGCCTGTGGCGGGAGCGTCTCGGAGAAGGATGTCGGACACATGCTGAGCAACCTGCTGCGTGGACCGGACGGTATTGCCAACGGCGGGCAATGGAAGAACGGCTTCACATGGGTGGTCGACACCAATGTCGCGAGGGAGGCAACCCTTGTGCTCGGTGCTGAAGAAGTTCTCAACTCGACGCGGGCTGGTATGGCCACGCCTGCGAAACCCATCCTGGCATCCTCATGCCCCGGTTGGGTTTGCTATGCCGAGAAAACACACCCCCATGTCCTCCCACACCTTTCAAAGGTCAAGTCACCACAGGCTTTGATGGGCACTATCCTCAAGACGACTCTGAGCCGAACACTCGACATCGCCCCTGGTCGCATCTGGCACCTGGCCGTTATGCCATGCTTTGATAAGAAACTCGAAGCCAGTCGGGAAGAGTTGACGGAGGAGGTCTGGGCAGGAGGTGAATCTCGCGGTCGAGGAGTTCGGGATGTCGACTGTGTCATCACAAGCAAGGAGATTCTCATGCTTGCAGAGTCAAGGGGACTCGATTTCTTCAGCGTCCCCAAGACGGCACCACCCAACCCGACACTAACACCGTTCCCCGATCCCAAGATTCACGATTTTCTTTTCCCGCGTCGACGGTCAAGAAACCCACCACGCGAGGCTGGCACTTCGGGGGGATTGTTGCACCATGTCCTTCAGAGCCGAGCAGCGCAGACACCAGGCGCAGAGATTGTTCACACCCGTGGTCGCAATGTTGACGTTACCGAATACTCTGTGGTCGTGAATGGCGAGCCAGTCTTCCGTGCCGCCAGATATTATGGCTTCAGGAATATTCAAAACCTCGTTAGGCGACTGAAGCCCGCCAGGCCGTCCCGAATGCCTGGCGGAAAGCCCTTTGGAAGTGCTCGCAAGCCAGTAGGAAAGGCGGCTTCCCTCGAGCATAGCTATGTCGAGGTCATGGCATGCCCCGGAGGCTGCACCAACGGTGGCGGTCAGATCAAGGTTGACGACCCCGTCGTCATGGAGCGAAGGAATTATTCCGGAAAGCCAGGGCCGCAGGAGCAAAAGGACTGGCTAGCAGAAGTTGACGAGGCCTACTTCTCGGGAGAAGAGGCCGGCATCGAGGTTGGCGAGGAAGCATTCGAGCATGTCGTTGGCGGCATCTCCCACTCATACATAAATGATACCCTGGCGCATTGGGCGGAGATTACAGGCATAGGACTTGATAGACTGGCATTCACGAGCTATCGTGAGGTGATTAGTGACGTTGGCAAAGACACAGCCACAGATACCGAGAGGGTGGTACAGCTGGCGGGAAAGATTGGAGGTGGATGGTAAAGCTAGTCGATAGAGATAATCAACTGCCCTAGCCTCCTCTTCGAGCGAAGCCAAACCCTCCCCGTCCACTTCCATCTGGTCCTCTTGGTGTTCGAATGGGAGCCTGCTGCTGCTGCTGCTCTTCCTGGGGTGTCTGGTTCCTCCTAGGCGATAGCTGATCGGGCTGTCGCCTTTGGTTGTTGGGTTCAGGCTTCGGAGTGTAGTTTGGGTCGTACAGCTCGCGGCCGGAGCCTGACATGTTCTGCCTCCGCGGGGTGTCAAACGAGCGGTTGTCATACTGGCGATTGTCATATTGTCGGTTCTCGCTGTTCCTATATCCGCCTCTTCCCCTACCCCGACCACGGCCACTGAAGTGCCCATCCGACCGCGGTGGGGTAACTGTGCCCGGAGATGAGGCTCCTGACGACGGGTTTGACTCACCAAAGATCTTGGCTCGGGCCTCCTCATACCGCCGCTGCTTCTCCTCTCGGTCTCGCTTTTGCTTGGCACGAATCTCTTCTGGGCTCATGGGCACCTCCTTCTTGGCCGCCTCGTTGTCGTCGTCGACGGTCAGCTGGGACATGCCAGTCACGGGATCCCGCTTGGCGATGACGGGCTTCCGGCTGAGGACTTTGACCTGGGGCTTAAAGGGGGTCGTGAGGGGGACGCCCGAGTTGGAGTTGGCTTCTATGTAGTGAAAAGTTTGGGGAGCGTCCCTGTCGCAAAGAGCGTCAGCAAAGAACCGGGCCAGCTTGTCAATCGCAACGCTGGGGGGACGTACGCAGACTCCCACAGCTTCCGATTTCGCTCAGCGTGCTGAGCAAGGCGCTCGGCCTTGGTGAGAGGAGCCTGGGGCGCCGATTGCTCAGGCTCGTTCGCGGCCTTGTCGGCCTGGGCCTCCCAATCGTCTTCCCAAGCATCGGGAACAGGCGCCTTGTTCTTGGCCATGGTCGATTCAGGAAGGCCTTCCAAAGGGTGACTGCGGTGATATAGATATGTCAAGGCCTTCGTCTCCGTTTGTGTCTTGAAATCTGGTCCGGGATCGCAGGGTTGAGCATGGGGTGAAGCAAGAGGGTTTGGGTGGTTGTTGTTGGGAAGAAAATAGGCTGAATGGAGGCCCAAAAGCTGGGAGGAAACTCACGACGTATGGGGGACCTACGTTTTTTTCTTGTGCAGAAGCGCTTCAAGGAAGGTGGCCCGCTCAGGATTACGCCAACCTGGGGAAACGCGAGGGACCTGGGCGCAACCCCCCGGACGGCTAGATGACCGCCTGCCGCGCTTGTATCTCCGAAGTCGCTTCTGTCAAGCCCAGGTCTTTAGCTGAGCAGTTCAGTTTGGGCTGGGTCCTTAGTAGCGTCCTAGGCGGGGTGGCTGCTGGTTGGTGGGGCAGGCGAAGCTCAGCCTGAGAGACGAGACCCAGCATCAGCTGAATCACCATCTCTCCTCTCTGTGTTGATACGTCGTCTTCTGCCGCGAGTCTCAAACCGTTGCTGTTATTTCCGATTGTGTTTCACATAATCCGTTGTCCTTCTCGTCCATTATTTCCCCCACCATATCCACCGCAAGAGTTCCGTTGTTATTTCAACATGGCTGGTGGTCCGCATCTCAACCCCATGATCCAGCGTGAAATGGCCGATCGAGCCGCCAATACCAGTGCCAGAAGAGTAGCTGAGGAGTATGAGGCAGCCAGGCTAAGACTTTCGGACCAGAACTTCAATATGCGTAAGTGCTGGAGATGTTGGGCTCTCATCATCAGTCGCTCAGGCTGACAACATTATAGTGAGCTACCCAGACCCGCTCGCCCCTCGAAAGCAGTCAACCACATACCCCCCGGGAGTAACACCTGAGATGGAGAAGAAATGGCTCCAGGTCATCGAGCAGTCCAAGAAATGAGTTGTAACTTTCAACACGAGTTTCGGGCTGGCGAGGAGCAATCAGTATCAGGGCTAGCGAGGATCTGGTAATGGGAACGTGGTTCTGCGCAGAGTCTATGGGTTTTGATGAAACCCAAGGGACGCTCTTCAAAATCGCAGTGCCATGGTGATTTGGAGACAAATTCTATTGCCGTTCATCAGGATAGCTGGCATTGTGGATAACTGTCTCAACTTGGAGTGACTTGCACGTCGGCTTGGAGGCGAAGCCGTCATAGAAACCCCGACCCCTGTATCGCCTAGTCCAGCTATGCATGTTGCGAATTCCAGACGCGTATTGAAAGCTTATCTATATGTACACCAATATGGACGTGCAAGACGCCGCCGTCTCCAATCCCCAGCCAGAGGCAGTCAAAACAGCCTCAAAGAAGCTCTATCACCTTGGCCAATATCAGGTACATTTCAAGTCTCATGCTAGAAGCATGATTTACACTGGTACTTGGATTCCAACATTTCTACCCCAAGTTCTGTGGTCATAGTAACTACTAATCTACAATACAATGAGTTGTAAACCAATACGGACATTCTCGTTATGGGAAAAACGAAAATATGCTGGCCTTTCAAGCCTCCATAGCATTCTTGGATGTTAAGAATACACGCTCAAAAGGCAAATCGTCTACCTAGTCGTGTCCTTCTGGAATCAAGGAAGGACTCGATTACACGCAAACTGCTGCAAACTGGAGCTGGTTCCTGCGTGAATGCAAGGCATATGAAAACTGGCACTGCCGACCATAGCCTCCTTTTACAGGCGATGGTGTCAGCTTAGCTGTAAGCTGATGTCGGTATGGCCGCAGTATCGATCAGCGAGGCCCGAGGTTACCACTCAGGCACTGTGATCTTCCAGGCTTGCTCCTCGCCCATCCATCCGAGATGCAAGATATCCGAGCAGGGGGGGGATGAGAAGAAATGACTTGCGGGCGGCATCACACCTGGCCGGGTACAGGTCTGTATTCGAAGGTGTCTGGTCCGGGGTGTCGCAGCTGGGGTGCAGCCCAATGAAGCCGTAGCAAGTTGACAGACATGCGGAGGTGCTGCAGAGGCAGGGAGTCGATCAGGTCGCGGGGTGACCATCCCATCGGGACCGAGCTCTTGATGGGATTTGCGAATGGACGATGACCATTTGGCTGTGTTGCCTGAGGGTTGGCTTGGTCCGCCCACTCCTGTCGTGATTGTAAGTGGTTCCTGTACAACATATGATACCAAGGCAACCGAGACAAGGTCAATGTTAGATGAACGGATTACAAGGTGAATACAGTCAGTAACAGTGTGTAAATATCATTGCTTGAAGGCTGCCTGCATAACTAGGCGTTCTGATACCAGCTAGTCTCGATGCAGCGTTTCCCGCAGTTTGTCACCCACTCATATTGAGCGGGTCAAAACACGCAGGGCAGATTCAACCACGCTTTACTAATTGATGAATGTATTTGTTTTTGCAGTAACACGTATGTAGCATTCTCGAACGCCATTAGCGAAATGTTGAGACCGGGGATAGTGGCAAGACCCATGTTGCAGTTGACCCTGTCGGCCAAAGGGATGGAAACGGTAACCGACTCGTGTCGATCTCGGCTAGCCATGACACGTTTTGGCAGACACAGATATCGGGCTTGACGTTCCAAAAAGGATCACACACATCAGCCTAGCAGCCCGGGGGCCTGGGGACGCAACCGGGTATTTGGAATTGGAGCACAACATGTGAGGGTGAGAGTGTGTCTGTGTGTGTGTGTGATGGTGACGGCAGCAGAACTGGTTCCCCAAGTCATAGCCAATGGTTCAAGGTTGAGCTTTCAAGCTGGGCAGGGAGGGTCATGTTTGTGGCGATTGCTGGGATTCCCCAGCTTCCATGTGAGCAATCAAGCAACGTCTAGCATACCAAGAGAGGGCTGGACCTCTCTCAGACATGACGGGTCGCGGGAGTCGCCCCGAGCCGAAGGAGCGTGGCTCGATAGAGTGGCCCGCGTGATCATGAAGATGGATGAGGAGAAGCAATTTGAGCAAGTGGTCTAGGAGATGCACATGTCATCTTATTTTATCGTCGTGCCGTGGGCCAGAGAGGTGCAGATATCGGTCTGGTCTTGGCACCGACGGACGTGTCTCGGGCTTCATGGCCGGTCAAAGACGTCATCCGTCAGATCAACTGAACCCCTCCAGGGCTTGTAATGCTCCCCAGTAATAATCCATAGGAACTCCAGGAACGTTCACCGTCGTCTCATCTCGAGTGGAATCGAGCTAGCTGCTGGACAAGCACGCACCAATCCAGCACGTACATTCTGCCAAGAGTGAGGTGCGGCGCCGGAAGCGTTTGTCGCTGATGATGGTGAGGGCTCAAGTGAGGGGAGCATGCAATCAGAAGCTTGGAGATCTCTTGTTGAACCCCGCCGAATCAAGTAAAAAAAACAAGCCCCACCAAGATTGCACCAAACGACCGCCTACCAGACCGGCCAAGATCGCCTCCCGCCAGCCTGAAGCCTGACCTATGCAGCGGGTGGGAAATACGCACTGTGGCCGGCCTTTTGTAGTAATCCGCAGAGAGCGAGCGAGCGTGTGCCTATCACGACCGACGGAACCCGATCCCAGACCAGCTGGAGCTGCTTCTACTCGCATCTTCCAGAATGAACCTGGACACCGCTGTTCTGTTCCATCCCGTCAGCAAAGGTCAGCACCGAAACTCAGCTCAAGCCAATCCTTCCCGTATGCTGTGCAGACCTCCCGCTTGATAGCAAAGGATCCGATAGATACACCATATACCTACTGCCAGCCCTTTAAAACACTCTCGCCCACGCTAACATTGCGAGTCTCATGGCGCCATCATTTCATCGTGAGGCGGGGTTGGGAGCGGGCCTGTCCTGTTTGTTGTTGGTGCTGAGGCTTGCGCGGATGGCGCCGAGCCAGCTTCGACGCCATCTTGTAAACTGCAATGCAGAAACAGCCTGAAAATACCAAGGTCGAGAGCCATAAGGCAGATGCAAGCAGAACAAGGCTGTAAGCCCAAAAACGCCTAGAACAGAAGGTGATGTAAGCAGCCCAGACTATCCCGACCTCAAGAAAAAAAAAAGCTTGGATGAAAAGTGAGGTAGCAGGTGAGGAAGCAGGTGAGGAGAAACCTCTAATAAGCTTCCCATCAGCATCAGGCAAACATCAACAAGGCACAAACTCCACCTCTGATAAAGCTCGCCCGTTTGAATCCTAGCTCCGACTGTCCTGTCCTGAGCCGTCGAGGCAACAGGGAGCAGGAGCCTCGGTCGGGATAGGTCTGTTGCAGTGGCATGCATTCTTCATTGGGTTTTGCTGGGAATCCATCTAATCCATCCCCTCCATCCCATCCATCAATCAATCGCAGCTCCGTTGCATCGCACTGTACGGGCGCCTCTAAACTCCCCCAGCCCACACCCTCACTCACTTCGCCCCAAAGACGTCTAATTATCATCTCCATCACTTCTCTCTGCCTGCCCGCGCCATCCTAATCTTTCCCCTCTCTCAACATTAAACCATCGCATTCCCTGCTCACTGCGAGGGCCCTCGTCTCTCACCACGCCCTCGTCCTGCTCTCAACCCACGCAGCTATCCCGGGGCCAGCGACGCCCAACCCCGACGACATTCGACGACTCATTTTGCTCACACTACCTGCCTCGCCCCTATCCTCCTCCTCCGCCGCCGCCGCAACAAGTCGGCCCTGTTTCTAAGCCGCGGCAGCTTCCCCCAGCTCTTTGCCGCCATGTCAGGCACTGAGAGCGCAGCTTCAAACCCCGGAGGCTTTGACCTCCTACGAAGGGCCACCCAGGCCATGATGTCAAGGTTCGTGCTGACTTCCGTTTCCTATATCCAATTACAGTTTTGCACCCTTCCGTTCCGCCCTCCCTCCAAATCTCTTGCCCATTTTCTGCATATCCGTTGGGATCTCGTTGCGGCCCCAAGCTGGGGTCCTACTCTCCGACATCGAATATCCCGGCTTGTTCCCAGGGCAGTTGGCAAGCCCCTCACCAGGCCCAGGCGCCTTGGAGCTCGATGGTGGCAACGATGGCGGGCCCTTCAGCACTCGAGCCCAGCAGCTTCAGCAGCGCCTCCTCGAGTCAGCGTCCTGTTCCGGCTAGTTCCAGTGGCCCCCTGGTCCTCAACACCGCCTGCCATGGAACCCACCATGGAAACCCTCCCAGGGCCCTCGCTCAAGCCCTGCGCTCGATCAAGCATCAATCCCACGCCAGGACAGCGCCCTGAACATCTGCAAGTTGCTGGGCTCAGCCCGCACCGTTGCCCTGCGCTGCAGGCACTCTACGAGGCCCAGGCACTGGAGGTCGTCGGCCGTAGGGCGTTGGCGGACTTGCGGCTAGGGCATGGGGTGCTACGGATCGCCCGCCAGTGGACCACCAGAGCC
Source organism: Fusarium neocosmosporiellum (assembly GCA_006518225.1). Lineage (NCBI taxonomy): Eukaryota > Fungi > Ascomycota > Sordariomycetes > Hypocreales > Nectriaceae > Fusarium > Fusarium neocosmosporiellum. The sequence goes on along the minus strand of SSHR01001434.1, from coordinate 25,008 downwards.
CTCGAATTCCTAACAGGACCCGTCGGCGGCACCCTTGGGCAGCACAGGAAGTCTCGATCCCTGGATAAGAAAGCAGGAGCAGGCGGTTCGATGCAAGGACGCAGACTCCAATCAAGGCCTTGTCGAACCCTCAACTTCGCCATCGCAGTGGAACCAAGCAGTCACCGTCGTCTCGGAGTCATTGGGTTCCAAAACCTGGCCTGGCTCCGGCTCCAAAGAATGGCCCCGGCGGCATTCCCACATGCAAGAGACAGCTTCTCTGCCTCTGGTTCTGTCGCAAGGCCTGACTCGCCTCCTCCGTGATTGGATCCAGTCGGCCGGCCTTGGAGTCAGTCAGTCCCTGCGTTTCCATCCCATCGCCTCCGACCCCGCCATGAGCTCTCGCTCCCACGCCCAAGCCCAAGATACATACAAGCAACCAAGTTCTGCTCCCCTCGGTCAGACAAGCCTTTGGACAAGCCCACCCCCGGCTGCATATCGAGCTTTCTTTTCCGGAGCGAGGTGAAAAAATTGATCTCGTCATCCCCCTTTCCCTCGACATCGAGGTTCCAAGCCTCCACTTGTCCCCTCGCGCTTCGTCTTACACGGCCGCTCTCGGCAAGGCCTCGCGTTTTTTATTACTGCTGGTCCTGGCGCGCTGCCCGCATCCACACCAGAGCGAACACACCACTGGCCCTCTTGACCTTGAAAGGCCTTTTTCGATCCCGTGTTTTTCTCGTCATAGTCGCATCGTCAGAGCCCACCACTGCCACTATTGCTCGTCGCCGCCGCCTGTTCCCTCACGACCTTTTGCCCTGTTTCCCCTCTAGTCGACGCGCTTGGCAGCCGTCATGAACTAGTGTTCCCACTTTGCCCTTCCCCGCGCTGCTGCATCGGTGCAAAAGCATTTATTCACTCACTGGAAATCTCTTACAAAATGCATGGGGTTAACCAAACCATCAGGTCCGCGGCCGCTGACGAGGATGGCGCCGATCACATCGGTTTGGATACTCCTCGATCTGGTGTAGCTACTCCTCAACCCGATCTACAGGACAAACGCTTGCCTGGCATCATGAGCTACTTCGGCCAGGTTCGTCAACGCCCCTCTAGTACAACCAGTCACAGTCTGTCTTCGTCAAAGCCCAATCGTTCTTCCCAGAGCGCTATCACTCTAGACCGAGAGCAAAGCCAGCCCACTCCACCAACCGACCTGCAGTTGCAGGCGCACACCGAAAGCTCTTCTCGCGAGTGTGCCTCTTTGGCTTCAGATCGTTTGCTTCTTCAACATGAGCCTCTCGGTCTCGAGCCAAGAAGCAAGGAGCGGGATGAGCACAAACTTTCCAACCCCTACCCATCCCCACCCACTTCTCAGCCCTCATCTTCTGGGGGCTCTATTTCCCAGGATATGATTTTTGCAGCCCCAGATTCAGGGGCCGACGGCAAAGCCGCTGCCGCTGCAAAGTCTTTAACACAGTCGCAAACCAAGAAATCCGCAGCATCCCTCTTCACCACTACCCATTACCAACCCTCCAATGACCCATTGCCCCCTAAGCTCGAATCCAACCACGCAGTACCTCTCAAGGACTCTGATCCTCCCTCGCACCCCGAAGCACGTTCCACCCCGAGTGCTCGCCCTGCAGCCCCCGGCAAGTGGTACTCTCTTGATGGACTCAAGGAGCTAACTCGTATGACGTTCAAGAGCGGCCCCTCAACTCCTACTCGAGCAATGTCGGCTGCTCGACCGTCCGGTTCCGATAGCAGGGCCCTCTCCTCTGGGAGGACCAGCCACGATGGCGCTGAAGTCAGCGGCACTCAGACTCCGAAGAGCTCAGGCGGCTCACAGGCGCCGGCTGCCAAGGGAAAGCTGACTATCAAGATCAACGAGGCTCGGGGGCTTAGAAAGAGCCGAGATCCTTACGTCGTGGTCGTTTTTCAGCGCAGTGAACTCATCTCAAGCGGCCCCAGGCACTCTGAAGAAGGTGACAACCTCAGTGTTGCCACACCCGGCATGGGTGGGATTCCCATTCAGCGACAGGGCAGCGATTCTGGCCGCCCAATGGCTATCCCCATGAGAAGCCGCCAGAGCAGCAACACCAGCATCAGTGACTACAACACCTTCCGGAATCGGTCGGCCCGGCTTTCCTTCACCAACCCAAAATGGGATGCTGAAGCAGAATTGTGAGTTGCTAACCAAGCCAGGTAGCAGATTAAGAAACTGACCAGCCATAGTGATGTCGTGAGCTCCGAGATGCTGGTTGACATTTCGGTATATGACCATGCCGCCTCGGGTGAGGAGTTTCTCGGCCATGTCGATTTCCAGGCCAGCAGAGACCCCGATGCAGTTGTCCAAGGATGGTTTCAGCTCCAGGGTCATGCCGATACAATGGCAGAGAATGCACCAACTGGCGAGATCTATGTTCAGGCCGTCTATCACAGAGCCGAGAAGAAGCACTTTGGTCCAACCGACTTTGATATTCTCAAGTTGATTGGCAAGGGCACTTTCGGCCAGGTTTACCAAGTGCGAAAGAAGGATACGCAACGCATCTACGCCATGAAGGTTCTTCAGAAGAAGGTTATCGTGCAGAAGAAGGAAGTCGCCCACACCGTCGGAGAGCGTAACATTCTCGTTCGAACAGCCATGTCCGACTCGCCATTCATCGTCGGTCTCAAGTTCTCTTTCCAGACGCCCTCAGAACTTTACCTTGTTACCGACTACATGTCTGGAGGAGAATTGTTCTGGCATCTCCAAAAGGAGGGACGATTCGATGAGAAGCGCGCTAAATTTTACATCGCCGAGTTGATCTTGGCCATTCAACACCTTCACAACAACGACATTGTGTATCGGGACCTGAAGCCCGAGAACATCCTCCTGGACGCCAACGGACACATCGCTCTGTGCGATTTCGGTCTATCCAAGGCCAACCTCACCAAGAATGACACGACCAACACCTTCTGCGGCACAACCGAGTACCTTGCGCCAGAGGTTCTCCTTGACGAGTCTGGCTATACGAAGATGGTGGACTTCTGGTCGCTCGGTGTCTTGGTGTTCGAGATGTGCTGCGGCTGGAGTCCTTTCTACGCCGAAGACACGCAGCAAATGTATAAGAATATTGCTTTCGGCAAGGTGCGGTTCCCCCGGGATACCCTCTCGCAAGAAGGCCGGAACTTTGTCAAGGGACTCTTGAACCGTAACCCCAAGCACAGACTGGGCGCTACTGACGATGCGGAGGAGTTGAAGAGGCACTCCTTCTTTGGTGACATTGACTGGACGCTGCTTTCTAAGAAACTCATCACTCCTCCGTTCAAGCCCAAGTTGAAGTCTGAGACGGACGTGTCGTACTTTGACCCCGAGTTCACGACTGCGCTGGATCAGAACGGATCTCTCAACGAGCGTGCGGCGGCACTGGCCAGGGGCTACGCGGCTTCGACTCCCCTCTCTCCCTCGGTGCAAGCCAACTTCCAGGGCTTTACCTTTGTGGATGAAAGCGCATTGGATGATCACATGCGAGACCGAGCTCGAATGGACGACGAAGATATGGATGACGCTCACGGGCACCACGATAACGACGACTGGGACAACCTGGACGACATCGACCTCAGAAAGGCGAACCGGATGAGCGGCATTGTGAAGACGTCAACTCACGATGAGCACATGGTGGGAGGCTCACACTTTGACGTATAACCCGGGCAGGTATTTGCATTTTACACCCAGATCAGCTTCACGGCGTTTCGACGATGATTAGGGGGGATTCTATCCGTGTCATAAGAAGAAACAAAAAGTAATATTTCGCAAGCCAAAAAAACCCAACCCAAACCAGACCCGCCGCCCTTCTGTTTGCATGTGGGCCATGGATGATTAATTGTGGAATTATTTGCATCGAGGTCGGATGGTATTGCATTGCATTGGTCATCGATCGTGCTGAACAGGATTCATGGCGTTTTATGGTTGTGCAAACAAACAAAACAAAAGGGGGTGAGAAAGAGGTTTCCCCCTCGAGTGTGTGCCTCAACTGGAAGGGCCATAAGCAGTAATGAATGAGAATGCCAAAGAAAATGACGGGTTGCCGGGAACCCTAGAAGGGATCTAGTGCACCCATTTGAGTTTTGCTGAGCTTTGTTTGTGCCTGAAATAGTCTAGTGGTGATGTAGTGATGGTGGTTTGTGTGTGTGTGTGTGTGATGTATGACGTTGCTTGCCACCAGACGATGGTCGACGCGAGTTGAGGGATATCAAGTGCCTTGATAGTACGTACTGTAACAGCTTGGTCCCTCAGGAATGCAATCAACTTGAGATGTCGGAAATCACTGGTGACGTAGATGAGTAGATCAACAACTCTGCAGCATCATCTATGCTGTGTCTGAGCGGATGACGTTGAACCAAGGTTGGATCCAAGGGCAGATGCCATCATCAACACTCCAGGGTTAGCCTAAGGGGCACTCCTCACTAAGATTCAGGCATCTTGATGGTTTCAGTTGCTTGTGCTTCATTTGGCATTCGCATTTCGCAATGAGTTCCTACAGGCAACCAAGAGGTTGGATTTTAGGAAAAAGTACACAGGATTATAATCCCCAATCCACTGCTTCTCGCAGCCCAACTCTCCCCCAAGGCTGAGTTGTCGTCAACCTCCCCCTCTTTTTCTATTCCCATCTGGCGGCGCCTCGGGCGGCGGGAAGTGGCCCGAGGTGCCAAGTCCGGGTCAGCTAGGTCTCCTCGCGAGGAAAGGCGCTTAGTGGTGAGCGTCATCCTCCTCCTCGGCCTCAAGCCAGTCAGCGACCTCGGGGGTGCCAGAGGCGGTCTGGGCGGAGGTGTCCTGGCCCTCAATCTCGACGGCCATGCTCTCGTACTCCTTCAGGCTGCCAGCGAGGTCGGTCTCCTCGGGGGAGGTGGGGGTCTTGGGGGCGCTGAAGGTCTGAACCTGGCCCTCAGAGTCGGTCTCCTTGACGGCGGGGATCTTGTAGGCCTTGAGCTCCTTGAGGTAGAGCTCCTGGACGAAGTCGGCTGTTGGAGAGGGGTGTAAAGTCAGCAATTGAGCAACCATCGGACGGATTCAGGCGTTGCTGGGGCGCATTGAGCGTTGGGACTGCGGATGGAGATGGTGGACGTTGTCCCAGGTATGATCGTGGAGGCTTTGGCGACGTCGGAGCTCGGGTGGAGCGCAGCTTCGGCTATAGGACAGATCCGACCGACGACAATGAAGAATCGAGTCGGGGCGAGAAGGAGTCGGAAATCGCAACGGCGGGAGACCAAGGCATCGACAGGGACAGGATCTTACCTCTCCGAGAGACGGTGGGAGCAATAAAGCCCCTCATCTGGACGGCATTGGGTCGGGCGACTCGAGAAACGGCCGCAACGGCGGAGCGAGCGCGCTATAAAAGAGGTTCTCGTCAGCGCTCCTCGCTCTCGGGAAGACTTGGGGAAGCAGCAGACGGATGATTCGAGGGATCAATCGCTTACCGAAGCCCGGGACAGTTGGCTGAGCATTTTGGATGGCTGGTCGTGGCTCAATTGGGTACTCCGGGGAGATGGGGGAATTGAGGGTTTTGGGGAAAAATCGTGAGAGTGCAGGCAAGACAGGCGCTCGCCCCCCCGGCTAGAGCGGTTCGGCCTTGCTATCGCGGAACTTGGTGCCTCAGGCCGCACGCACGGTTGCCCGGAGGTTTACGGGTGGTTGACATCACGTGATGTAAGAGGGGAACGATTGGCTAGATCTGGCCCTAGATTGGCGATCTTGCTGCACAGCTTCCGGGTGCTGGGAATAAGCTTGCTTGATCCAACAACGACGACTTATACTGGGCTTCTATTTGCCTATATCTATTTTCTTCTCTCACAATTATTCTACAATATACCTCACTATGCTCACACCGCGACTTTAGAACCCTCCCCCATCAACTACTGCATCAATTGTGGCGAGTGCCCCCCACATAGCCCTCATGACTTCATCGTCCTATGCCGTCTCAGGCCGTGAGCCATGATAATTTGACTTGGATCCATGGGAGGAGCCCATTTCATGGCTCCATGTTCATCTGGGACAGTCAAGCTATCGATCAAGAGTATTTTGATCTACCATAAAGAAATACACAAAAAAACGAATGATGCAGGAGCCGATCTGTTCTATCCGTCCTCGGCTCATTTTCCCGACCTTCCCGTGGTATCACAACTTTGAGCTCCCAAATTCATTCAACACTCAATCATTCATGGTATAAATCCTCCAAGCTTATCGCTGCTCCTCCTGGGACATTTGTGGGGAGATTTGCTTCACGCGAGCCGCTCTCCTCATGCCGCCAACAAAGATGCTACCAGTGTAGATCAGAGCCGCGATGCCAGCAATGACTGAGTAGGCAATGATGTATCCGGTGGAAGAGCTAGCAAGCTGCAGGCCCAGGCCTCCGTTGATGATACCGAGGATCATGAGGATTCGGCCGAACCAGATATGGACGTGGCTGATGATTCCTCGCTTGCCATGGCTTCTAAAGTATCGGTGATGGGCGAATCCAAGAATGGGCTGGAGACCCATCAGCGCAACAACAATGGTGCCCATCTTGGTGTGGGTCTGCTGCCACCACTAGAAGTTGCACGTTAGCATGGAGTCACGATGCGAGTGCATTCAAAAGGTTGACTTACATAGCCCCCGTCGCGGGCATAGACATAGCCAAGACCGAAGCCGGCCCACATACCCAGGAAGACGATGAACTGCCAACCGGCGTGGACCAACCAGTTTCCAATGATGGGCATCAAGACAGCTCCCAGGGGATATCCAGCAAGGAAGACGATGGACATGATGATACCGTGAGCCCTCAGCACGGTCTTGCTCGGGCCAGATGACTCGGATACAACACCAGAGTTGGAATCGGAACCGGAGCCAGTCTTGGAGTCCGAATCAGAATCCGAGTCGGAATCGTCACTGCTGGAAGTGAAGGGGTTGCTATCCGAGCTGATAGACGCCTGAGCAAAGTTGACGGTGAACCCGCTATGCTCGTCGTGCTCGTTGATCCTTTCCGAGACGCTAGTCGAGTCTAGGGAGTCGCCATTCTTCCAGGCTGCAATCCACGAGTTGGATCCCTCAAAGTCGAGGCTATCGCAGTCGCCGCACCGAATGTTGGCAATCAGTTTGTCGCCCACGACACCGGAACCGGCGAGAAGTTCAACTGCTGTCCGTCTTGTGTATTGGGGCATGACATGGCCGGTGCCAGTCCTTGTGCTGAGAGTCACGTTGCCCTCGCCGTTCTGGTAGATGAGGAACATCTCGGAGCCTGACATGCGGGAGCCGATGCCGAGACCGGCCCATTGGACGGTGCTGGGAGCTTCCATTTGGAAGTAGATGTTGCCAGAGCCTGAGCTGGCGGACGCCTCTGGGACACCCCAGCGGAAACAGACGTCTCCGTCGTTGGGACAGAAGGCTGAGGTGACGGCAGAGGTGCCACGGACGTCTAGAAAATGGCCGTGTTAGTCAAGAGTTACATGATGGCATTTAGAGCCACTCACACAATGCCGCCGTGGAAGCCAATAGTGTGCCAAATGTCGACTTCATGTTGGATCGCGATCTCTGGTGGATACTGATTGCTGAGAAACAGTGAAGATGGAATATCCCACAAGGAGGGCACGTTGATGGTCATATATGTGCACAGATGGGGGGCGCCTCTTGTAACACGGCCAGGCTCATCTCGAAACGGTGATGGGTTGCGTGCGCTACGTGGTAGCCGCGGGCTGCAAGCCACGCCCGACAGCAGAGACATGCCCTCCACTGCCTTACGAATCACATGCACGTTAGAGGCTCGGCAGATGAGCTCTAATTGGGGTAGTTCCGTCATCAAATGGAAGGGGGACGATCAAAGAGAAGCGCCAAGCAGGGGGCGTGCATAGGCAAGACACGGTCTAATGGTCGAAGATGGGCACGGCACAGCATAGCATGAGCTCGACTCTGATGCTGTCGTCAGCTTCGGCTCCGCCCTTTGATGCCCAGCCCAGACCCTTTCTCCTCTCGGGCCAGCGCGCAAATAGGGTTTCATGACACTGCCACGCTATCATGGTCTCAAACCGTTGCTGCGGATTTGGCAACTCGGCGAGGGCGTTGGAGATGAGATGGTCAAGCCGTTTGGCCAGGTCTGTGCGATTGGCTCGGACAAGCCACTTTGAAGGGGAAAACTGCGTGCTGAAGCCGCCGTTATTGGTCCCTCGTTGAAAAAGGTGCTGACACTATTAGGAATACCACAGCAAAGCGGCCAGCGAGCTCCCGGTTACAGTACAGTCTGCGTTCTGGGTGCGTGAGGAAGGGCGGCCGACCCCTACCGCGATAGCGTCGGTAGATCGAGCTTAAATCAACACAGCCCACCCGGGAATGGGGACCCATCGGTATCGAGGGCAGGGAATGCCAGGCTCTGCTATGCCTCTGCTGGAAAATCATGCCCCGATAGAGAAGCAATCTATGTTGTCGCTGCTTGTTCCCCCAGCGGAGGGTTTCATGCTGCCGGCGCGGACCATCCCACATGTCCTATCCCACGTGGTCGCCGAAACCTCAATCTACGAAGGTTTGCGGCCGAGATGATGAACTTGGCGAAGCTTTCCCTCTAACGTCTGCTTCGGGCGCACAAGCCAATGCCCTTCGTATCGCCTTATGAGCTGGGGCATGCCACTCCTCCGTTGGACGTCAAAGTCGCATGGGGGAGAGGCCTCCACAAAGTGAAGGTGGCACATCCAATTGCAGAGCCTGAATTTGCAAAATAGACCAGCACCAAGGTCTAGAACTCGAGAAGAGTACGTCAGCCAGGGCCATCTTCTTCCCCAGACCAGACAAGGGTGCTACGCTACAAGAAGGGGGAGAAAACCAACAAAACTCTGAAATTAGCGATACGCAGCATCCATTCACGAGCTCTGCGCACAAGAGAGGATCCCGGTCTTGGCGTATTCATGCTTAATTCCCTACGCGTTTACTCTTGATGATTCATTCATGACTGAGCAGTCGATCCCGCCTCGCCAAGACTGAAGCTTCAAACTGTGGCATGCAGGTATCGACGCCTCGCGCTTGAGGGATTGCGTGGCCCTCCTTCTCGGCGTCCGGGGGGGAAACTCCAGTGCAGATATCTCAAACAAGAATTAGAATCGGCATAAGAAAGACATCATGATAGTGTCAAGATCCTGTTTTTTGATCCAATCCTTTTTTCCGATTCGGTATAGATAGGGAAACGGATCAAAGTTTACCTTTGTTGGACGCGAATACGTGCCATGTGGGCTATCAAACATCAACAACCAGCAACAACCCAGACCCATGACATCTACACAAGAGAATGAATGGACCTCGGTCGGCAATTGTCCAGTAATTAACCGGCTCCGTAGCAGCTGCCGGCGCTAGCAATCACTGAGCCTCTCGGCTAGATTGGTTGCACTATACGACACGATAGACAGCTGTCTCATCCCTGCGCCTGATTATGTGAGAGTCTGTTTGTCCAACTCTTCCCTTTCCCCTGTCATGTCCATCACGATGCTGCATCGCTTCGCTCAAGCTGCACTTCTCTCACCATCTGCCAGCTCAGCCTCTGCTTACGTTGCCCTCGCACAGCTGGCTCCTCTCTAGAGCATTACCGATCTGACAAGGACCGGTCTCACCACTACTGGCATATGCATCATCATCGTCATGATCACCCGCTGCGAAATTTGATGCTACACGGAGACGCGACATTCCGTGCAACATTCAAAGAGTCTATTGTACTGTAATATCTCTAGCCGACTCTAGGCTGTTGGTTGTCAGACAGCCATCTCTAGCTGTGCGTGGATCTAAGAGCTCAAGAAAGAAAAAGAACAAAGGCAAAAAGACACGCCGCTCACGAATACGCCAAACTGCTCCATTGGCTCTGCCTTATACTCCTCATCCCCTATGTTCTGCTGCTCAATTCTCGCTAACCCACATCTCTCAGGTCTGAGCAAAGGCAGCGAATTGATCGTTGTTCAACAAGCTCGACGATGCCACAAAGCTGAACCCGCCAAAGAGGTCATCCTTAGGGGCGCTCCGGGGCCAGGCATCCTTGTTGGTCATTGTCGGACTGATGGATAGCTCCGTGAACTCGGGGGCGAAGTTCTCGGCCAGCTCGGGGTCCGTGATCATGGGCTGGATCGGCGGCTCAAGCTCCCGGGCCGCTAGTTTCTTCCAGTCGAGCTTGCGGAAGAATCGATGCTTCTTCATGGTCTGGAGATCCTTGGGCATCACCGCGCCGAGTCGCTTCTTGGGGTCCTTGCGAAGAAGCCGCGTGAGGAGGTCCTTGACATCTGGGCTCAAAAAGTATGGAAGCACTAGCTTCTGCTTGACGATGTTGTCCTGGATCTTGGCATGATTCTGTCCACGGAATGGCGGGTTTCCAGTCATCAGGTCGTATCCGAGCGCGCCAAACGACCACCAGTCAACCGCCTTGCCGTACTTCTTGCCCAGCACAACCTCGGGTGCCATGTACTCGACCGTCCCGAGCATCGAGTTGCAGCTCTCGTTCTGGTCGACAGCCACCTTGGACAACCCAAAGTCGGTGAGCAGCAGGTGACCATCCGCATCCAGGAGGCAGTTCTCCGGCTTGAGATCACGGTAGACGACACCCAGGTCATTGTGGAGGTGCGAAATGGCCAGGAGCATCTCTGCCATGTAAAACGACGCCACATCCTCCGAAAACATCTTCTCCGTGTTCAGGTGGGTAAAGAGTTCGCCGCCCTGTCCATATTCGAGAATCAAATACAGCTGTTCCTGGTCCTGGAAGGCATAGAACAATTTGACGACAAAAGGGTGCCTGTTGACCGACTCAAGAATCTGTCGCTCTGTCTTGGTCTGCTCAACCAGCTTCTTGTGAACCACCAGTGAGGCCTTCTTGAACTGCTTCTGCGCGTAGAGCCGTCCAGTTGCGCGCTGCTTGACGAGGAGTACGGTGCCGTAGGTACCCTTGCCAAGACATCGGAGCTGCTCAAAATCCTCCGATGTCATCTTGCGGTTAGGGTTGAGACCGCCCTCGATGGTTTCAAAGTATCCGCTGCGTCCACGGACACTCTCGCTAACAAAGTCGTTTTCAAGGTTGACTTCGTAACTAACGGAGCCCTCCGAGCCCTCGCTACCGGCCTCGCTGCGAACATCTTCTCGGCTCTGGGTGCGGCTGATGATCTGCTTTCGAAATTCCAGGCCGTTGCCTTGCTGACTTCCGGCGCGGCTCATGGAGTGGCAGGGGGAGCCGCCGTCAAGGCTCAGAGGTTCCATCTGCAGTCGCAACTTGGCGATGCCTGACATGGCAGGTGAGGATGTGGCGCGGATGGTTGGGCTGCAGTTGGCGCTGACGACATCGTTGATGAGGGTTCGTCCGCCATGGTTCTTGCGCCTTGGGGTCTCGTTGTGTCCATGGTCGGAGTCCTCGTCGCCAGAGGCGACAGGTGTAGCCTGGAAGCCGCGGACGGTGGTGACCGCGGTGGGCGCCTGGCTTATCATGATGGGAAAGATGCGAAGTGGTAAAAGGTCTCGAGGGTTGGGAACGACACGGTTATCCTCTGGCCACCACTACACACAAGCACTCGTCCTCTGTCAGTCAGGGACAAGTGCCAAGAGTTGCGAATTTCAGGCGAATCCGCGTCGACGCTCCGGATCTGCGCGGGGCTGGGATTCGAAGTGACGCTCGATCTCGTAGAAGCTCGACGATACACGCATCTGGTAGCGGAAGAAGGAAGTACGGAAGACGGCGGGCTTTGCTATATGCATTTGGCAGTGGTCGAGGGCTGGAGAATGTCGAAACAAGGGATCTTGTTCACCAAAATGGTGTAAGAGGGAAGAGGAAAAGGAAGGGAGTCTAGCGAGACAAAGGACGGGCCGAGAATTAAAGTGGAAAAAAAAAAAAAAGTTGGTGGCCCTGGACTGCCCGATCCATTCAGGCGGCACACCCGCTGCGGCATCCGACACTACAGGGCACCTAGCCGGCTTTTTTCAGGTGGGCTTAGACTGGCTGCAAGCCCGTGGACGCCCAAATTGTGTCCTGCAGCATTTGGGGCCACCAATGCCAACCCAGTCCGCTACACCACGCCACGACAAAGTCGAGGCCACGGGCTGGCGGCCCCTGTCGCCCTGCCCATTTGGAACGCGGGGAGGAATCAAAGGGCCCAGGCTAACAAGCGGCTGCCAGTAACCATGTCGTACTTTGTACGTAAAAATAGCCCCTGAAGTCAGGGGGACAGAGGCGCCGAAGGTGGCTGCTGGAATCTAGAAATCCAATAAACAAATGTGTCATGAACCAACAGGAGCAACTTCAAGATTAACATTTATCATATAATGCCCCTTTTCTAACTTCTCGTGGCTGACTGCCTAGCACCGCCTTTTTGTCCCTCGGGCAAACAAGCTCTGCCTCTGCAGACGCCTCCCTCTCGCCCCTCTCGCCCCGTAAATACTAAATACCTCGCCAACGAAGAAGGCTCCGTCCGATGCTGACCGCACGCATTAAGCGAGCCCCGACAATCTGGAGACCTGACATCACCAATAACCTGACAGGCTTGGAGCATGCGGCGATCAAGCGGGCAGCAACGGTCGGGTTCCGATTTAACAGGGGGTCTCTCTGCGCTAGAGTCCCCTAGGAGCGCTAAACCCCAAACAACTGCCTCTTTAAACAGTGGACGGGTTGTCGTCGGCCGTCGGCAAAACAAAGCGCCGTCCAGACGTGAAGCTCTGGAAATTTCATGTCCGCCAATGTCGCGTAGGCAGCTCTAGCCAGCAACCCAACATCGACAAGAAAATTATCGGCGTCACCAACGTCGCAACTCAGTGATTCAGCCCCCAGACTCATCAAATCTGGTTCATTCGTTTAAACACTCACTGAGCGGTCCTATTTGTCACTTCCTCATCTTCTAGCAAGATGATGCATCCATCACGGCAGGCGTATGTGGAGGACGCCGAACCGAACCAAGGCATCGCCTTGGAGGACCTCCCCGATGATCACGACTACGACCTTCGCATAGGAGGAACCGGTGTTGCGCCTGAAAAAGCTTCTGCCATTCTCAACCAGTTCAATCGCAAGCGACTCGCCGCCACGATCGCTGTACCAACCGACGATGGACGAGTTCGCGCAAAGCTCAGAGAGATGGGTGAGCCCATGACTCTCTTTGGAGAGGGACCCGTTGACCGCCGAGACCGATTGCGCGAGCTCCTCACGATCCAGGCCGAGATGGACGGCTTGGAGAGTGGTGACATCACCATGGAGGACGCCGCGGACGAAGCGCAAGAGGAACAGGAGGAAGAATTCTACTCAAGAGGTGGCCCGGAGCTTCTCAAGGCCCGAATCAAGCTGGCCGAGTACTCTCTTCCCCGAGCGAAGAAGAGGGTCCAGTTCCAAAAAGCCGAGTCGACTATACCTCTACGCACCCATGTCAAGTTTCGAAAACAGATCAAGGAAAGGTTGCAAGCTTTTGAGCTTCAGGGCAGTCAGACGGTTGGAGAACGACACGTCAGTATGACCAGGATATCACCAAACGGAGAGATGGTTGCTGTGGGCAACTGGGGCGGCCAGGTCAAGTTGGTTGAGATACCAACCTTGACAGAAAAGATGACCTTCCGTGGCCATACCAACAAAATCAGTGGCCTATCTTGGTTCCCGGGTGCCACCCTTCCAGAAAACAATATTTCTCCCGACACAGTCAACCTGGCATCAGGCGGTGCTGAGGGCCTCGTTCATCTCTGGTCACTGAACCAGGACACACCCCTGTCAACTCTTCAAGGCCATTCACAGCGAGTTTGTCGCATCGAATTCCATCCTTCTGGGCGTTATCTGGCTTCAGCATCCGAGGATACTTCGTGGAGACTTTGGGACGTGGAGACTACGGCCGAGGTCCTCCTCCAGGAGGGTCACTCGAGAGGCGTTTATGCTGTCAGCTTCAACACGGATGGGTCGTTACTCGCAAGTGCCGGCCTGGACAGTATTGGAAGAATCTGGGATCTGCGAACCGGACGCACAATCATGATTCTGGATGGTCACCTCGATGGTCACATCAAACCGATTCACGCTCTAGACTGGAGCTCCGACGGGCACCGGGTCTTGTCAGGATCTGCTGATGGCTGGATCAAGTGCTGGGATGTTCGAAAGGTGCAGCGGACTGGTGGAATTGGTGCGCACACCAGCGCTGTGTCTGATATGCGCTGGTACAAGGGTCTTGATGACCCGTTGGACGGAATACCCCCTGGCGTGGATGACAAGGGAGCTCAGCTCCCCAAAAAGTCAAGTACATTCTTTGTTTCGAGTGGTTTTGACAAAAATGTCAAAATCTTCTCGGCCGATGACTGGACGCTGGTGCAGACGCTCAGCGGGCATACGGGGCCGGTTGCCAGTGTAGATTACAGCAGGGACGGCAAATGGATTGTGAGCGGAGGACATGACCGCACAGTCAAGCTCTGGGGCCGCAACGATGGTGAGGGCATCTAACGAGGTGGGCGGATAGATCTGGGTAAAACGGACTGCGCTTTTGATACCCCAAAATTTTACTGCTTCTTTTGGCAGCGTAGCAAACAACTGAGCTGCCTGTTGATTGTTTTCTCGGGTGGTTGCATTGACGAGATTTATACTTCCCAAAAGGGAATTTTTCATCCGAAGCAAACAGAATCAATTATCCCGATTGACCTTCACTTTATCATTCACTCACTCAATCAGGTGGAGCTGCATTGATTGTTCCCTTTTGGTAGTGCCACGCCCCCCACCGGATCATGTGACGCCACCCTGTGCGATTTAGGTAGTTTGCTTTAGTTTGCCGTGCCCCTGCTGCCAACCTCGTCGCCAAAGTCAGGTTTCTTTGACTTTCCTCGACACTTCACTTTTTTCTGTTGATCAGCATCTTCGCCTCTCAGAGCAGTCGAGACATCTCTACGAACCGGCATCGTCGCTCTTTCCCGGTCATCGCGAATCCGAACTCTCTGCTACAGTCATGGCGAGCATAGATCGCTACCGACCTCCCAGGGAAGGCTATCAGCCTCCGAGCCTGCCCGCTAACCCTCGACCCGAACGCGATTCCAGATCACGATCTCCTCGACGACGCGATGCAGTCCCCCCGGCAGTTCCTACTCCTCCCCAGCACTCGACACGAACATCTCCTCCAAGACCCCAGCGGCGCCGGAGCCAGGCGTCGCCGGCGCAGTCTGGCGCACAAACACCAAGAGCCGGTCCCAACCAATGGTCTTTCACCTCCAACGAGGTGCGAAGCACACCCAGCATCATCGAGGGCATCGCGCCGGCCGAAGAGAGGATGCGCAGAGCCAAGGGAGTCAACTTTATCTACCAAGCTGGAGTCATGCTTGACCTGCCCCAAATAACACTCTGGGTAGCCGGCGTCTTCTTCCATCGCTTCTATATGCGCTGCCATATGCTCCCGGAGAAGGGCGGCATACATCACTACGTAAGTCATTTCAACTCTCAGCCCCTCCCAGTATCACAGACACCATGATAATGTGCCCCTCGATATTTCATGCAGCTCACCGTAACACGTCACTGACACTTCCCCACCAGAACATCGCTGCCACAGCTCTCTTCTTGGCAAACAAGGTCGAGGAGAACTGTCGGAAAACAAAGGACATCATCATCGCGGTTGCCAAGGTCGCGCAGAAGAACGCCAAGCTCATCATCGATGAGCAGAGCAAGGAGTACTGGCGATGGCGAGACAGCATCCTGACGTACGAGGAAGTCATGCTGGAACAGCTGACATTCGACCTGATGATCGACAACCCTTACCAGCACCTGTTCAAGCTTCTGGGAAAGCTCGACATCGTACACAACAAGCATCTGCGACAAGCCGCCTGGGCGTTCTGCAACGATGCCTGCTTGACGGCCATTCCACTCTTGATCGAGGCGCGAGACGTCGCCATCAGCGCAATCTTCTTTGCGAGCGTGCACACGAACCACCAGATCGACGATATTGACGGCGAACCCTGGTGGAAGCATCTGAAGGGCGATGAGGATCGGTGTTCCAAGGCCATTGAGGTGATGCGTGAGTTTTACACGGAGAATCCGCTTAGAAAGCAAAACCCGTCGCTGCCATCCCCAGCCTTTCACCTTGAGAACACCCGACGACGAGGCGATACCCTACTGAGCCAGCCCGACACACTGTCGTCGACAACAGGCACCCCGATGGAGGGCGACCGGGCGAGTCGAAGCCCTGGTGCCGCTTCCAGAGTCAACGGCGTCAGCAAGGATAGCCAAGAAGGAGAATCGCAGTCCAAGTCAGAGAAGAACGACTATGCACTAAGATCACCCCTAAAACGAAGAGAGCCTGACGACGGCGAACCCAAGAATGAGAAGGCAGAGAAGCGAGCCAGGCACTCAGAGGACGAAGAGGGCGAGCTGGTTGAGGAGTGAGAGGGCGAGGCACCAGCTTTGTATTAGTATGAGACCAAGAGGCGTTCAGGTCTTTTCCAGTTAGTTGCAAATCTGTGTCCATTTGAGGGGGGTAATTGGTATTTCGCAAGGCATCGTCTGGAAGGTATGGACAGTACGGCACAAGGGAGGGCGCTCCCAGGGTTTGGCGTTTGGATGCAGGTGCTAGACGCACCAGCGACGCAGGTATTTCTGATGATTATTCAAGGCACCATAGATGAAATTGCTAAAAGACGGTTCTGAGAGCCGCGAATATAAACGTTTACGATCTATGTTGGTATTCCCGCTCTTTCAGCGTATGAACATGGGACACATGTTTGCCGAGTGAGCATCGTGTCTTTTCGACCTCCACTCTTGCATGTTCAACACGGTCGGTGAGGCTATCGTGCCTATACTGCCCAACCCGATTTGTGGTGTTTCAACAACACCTGCCTTCATAACCCGAGACATGCCTCAATCATGCATAACTCGTTGATTTGTCTCAGCAACTCGTTCCTGAATATTCGTAATCCAGAACGTGGGCGAGAGATCACCATACTTTCTACCAGCATGAACGTAACCTTGACGCAGGTATTACGCTCTCTCTGCTGCATCCATCCATTCGCATGTTTGCAAATCAGAGCCTCAAAACGGCGGTGATTCCATGCCAATTTCCCGCCAGCCTTTTCGGGTTACACAAACCCGCTTGGTAGCGGATCGCTGCTGCCTTCCAGCCTCACCGCAATCTCAAAAAAAAGCAGAGCCTCAGGCCGCACCGCCAAAATTCTGCCAATCAGCCCTCCTCACCGCCCAGCCGGCAGCGGCTATATAATCTCGCCCTCCCTCTCATCGTTTTACTCTTTTTTCCTTTCTCCTTAGCTCTCTTTGCCTTTTGGCTTAGATCAAGTGTAGTATCTGTTCTTTTCAGTTTAATCTCTGAAAGGTCTCTAAGGAGACCAATCGTGATTATTCCTATTTTTGGCAGCAGGGCGGCTTCCTCTGTGCTTGCACACGATCCCGCCCACAGTGTCCCTGGTATTACACTGCCTCCAGGTGACGCGAAATCACACTTGAGCTCAGTTTTCGTTGCTTTCTCGGGCTTGCCTGGGTGGTGAGGAAGACTCGTAGAAGCCCTTTCATCGTCTGAACGATGCTGGGTGAACCGTCGATCCTGTGACTGGTGCTCGCTCGCTCTCCGCCTGCGCATTGTGAAAGTGTTTTGATTGTGCCGTCGCGGGATTTGGTAGCATCGTCGTCCCAGGTTTCTATTCCAGCTCTCCTACCAAGGTTGTCTCGACCTTTCATCGACTCCTAATGCCGTCCATCAAAGAGACGCCTTTCCAATAGACCGCCGCCGTCGACGGAATCGCCATATCTAGGGTAGCCCACCCGTCATAGACCTCGCAAAGTATCTCTTTCACCAAGCCTTGCTCTCCTGTCTAGTCGCATCACGATGTCTCATATGGTGATCGTATTGTATGGTTTTTACCCGTATTGCCGACTCTACCCTATGTGCATGTCACTTGCTTCATGGCAAGCTTGCAGAGTGGCATGTTTGCTCCTGCTCTCCTTCTCACACTGCTAGTTGAAGCTTCAAGTGATATGTAGTGATTTGTACCTGTCCCAACCAAAATCAGCCAGTCACGGGGAACAGTAGCGAATTAGGCAAGCCTGCACTCAAATACTGCACCGGCTTGTCTCCAAGGACTACAAATAAACACTCGCAGCCTCGCATGCGTCTTTGCTATTGTCCGGCAAGCTTTGTCCTGAGGTATCGTGCAAATGGTGCCTAAAGTGGGTTAGCGCCAACCTCACAGAAGCTCCTCCAAAAAGTCCATCGGTAGCCCTCTGTGAACATCGAAACAGCTTCAACCGACACTCAACCACGAAAACCGCCGTACCCTGCCGCCGATTTCATACGAGCGCATACATATCATTCAGAATTACGCCGGAAACCGTTTATACTACCACAGGGGCCCTCTAAACGCATCCATCGCCCCGTCGACACCATGGCTACTCTCGGCGGATACCTCAACAGTAAATCACCACCACAGAGCTCCGAGAACCTCATAACAGCTGACACGTGCTATAGAGAAGGTCCTGATTATCACAGCCGACTCGCGAATCCTCGTCGGAACCCTAGCAGCCTGCGACAACACAACAAACCTGGTGCGTGCCCTACCCCTCCTCTCTACTGGAGCCTCCGCTTACCCAACCCTCCCAGGTCTTGAACAATGCGATAGAGCGCATTATCCGAACACCCGACGACCCGGAACCCTCCGCCCAAGTGCCTCTCGGCCTATACCTCGTGCGTGGCGACAATGTCTGCTCCATCGGCCTCGTGGACGAGGCGCTTGACGATAGCATCAACTGGACAGAAGTCAAGGGCTCAGCGATTGGAGGCATAAAACACATCTAGAGCACCACCGTCAACACAGAAAAGGGGTCATCTACACCGCATTATTATTCCCATGTGTTTATTTTCTAGGGTACGGCATCTACGGCGGGAAGACTGGAGTCACCCGTCTCGTGAAATTGGCAGGATCTGGCGTTCGAGTACAAGGAGTTTAGACAATTCATTCTGGCCTTGAAGGCGGCCACTCCGATTCATCTATTTGGGTTCATCGACTATATAAAGCCGGCACATGGCCAGCAAGTGCCGGGCTATCCTAGCCAAAGATCCTCTGCATCAGCACCTCCTTGAAGATGTCGTGGCCAGGAGAGTCAATCACACGATTGACACGGTTGCCCCTGCGCACGCTCAACCAAAACATGTCGTCACCTGGCACCTGGTCGAGGGTCTGGATATGAGGGTCCTCGTCTGGGTTCGCCGAGAGAGCGATAGCAGCCTCGGCCGGCTTCCTCCTGAGCCTGCGGTCAACGACATGCATGCCGCGTGTCCACTGACCGCTGGTCTCGATACGGATATCCTCCAGCTTCTCAGGTGTCTTCCACTTGGGGTCATCCCGGGTCAACATGTACCACACAGTCAAGGGATCGTGCAAAGAAAGACCAGGCTCGTTGCCATCTCCCTCCATGTCTTCGATCTTGTGGAATGCGCCAGTGACAAAATGGGACACCCACTGGGCAAGGGGGCTGCCAGCATCGATGTGGGCCTTGACATTTTCCGTGAAATAGTTCTTGTTAATGAGATGGGGAGTTGTGATGTCAAGCGGGCAGAGCGTGAGCTTGAGCTGTCGAGAGAGCTTAGCCGGGTAAGGTGGCAGTGTCGAGAGCTCCTGGGGCACCGCCGGCATCGTGAAGCGTGGGTTAAACGATGTCAAGGCGTATACTCGTGCGGCAGCCACAGCATCGGCGTAGCAGTTAAACTCGGCGACAGGAGTTACATTGCCCTCGCAGTTCACAGCTCCACCCATGACAATGAGCTCCTTCACGCGGAGGAATGTTTCAGGGTCCTCTGCTGCCGCCATAGCCACGTTGGTCAGAGGCCCAACAGCCAAGATCGAGATGGTGTCAATGGGGTTCTCCTTGAGCAGACGCAGGATCTCCTTGTGGGCTTGAGCCTTGGAGGGGGTGAAGAAGGGGGAGTAGTCTTGAGCACCCTCTGCACCCTCCTTGAAAAGCTCCTTCCAAGTCTCCGAAGGAGAGAGGTCAGGATGAGTCTCATGGACGTTATGCAAGCCATCGGCTCCGTCTAAGCCAACCTTGTTAGTGCGATCGAACAGAGCCAGCAAGGACCAGTTGGAGCTCACGGAAGTAGTCTGCCATAAGCTCCTCGTCACAGAGAGCATGTTCCGGACCGACAGCGACAATAGGCTTGCTCGCCTTCATGGCTTCGTAGCCTTCAGCCCTGCCAGAGGACTTTCTCCACTCGAGTTCCTTTCCGAGAACATGGAAGAGAGACACGACGTTTCGGAGGCAGCTACCGCAGCATTAGTCGGGCACTGTGGATATCAAGTCAAGCTGTGAAATCACCTTTGAAGAGGAACATTGCCGTATGTGACGGACACCATGAGAACCTCAAGCTCTTCAGGGCTGGCACTTAGAGCCAGAAGCAGAGCCAGGATGTCATCGACACCTAGGGCTTATCAGAGGACGGCACTGAAAAGAGAGAAGTTGGCATCATACCTGGGTCCGTATCGATGATGATCTTTTGCTTAGGAGCCATCCTGATGGTTGTATGACTGAGTGATTTCTAGAATTCAAAAAGTCTAGAGTTGTAGGTAATAACGGCCACCAGAGTGAGGCGAGAGACGGTGAAAGTAAGGCGGAGAGATATATGCAACTTCCAAAAGGGAAGGAGCGGTGGGCTCGAATAAGAATAGCCAATAGAGCCAAGTCACCTAAACCAAAAATATAAGGAAAGCTACTTGAAGCTAATGGTTGATAGAGATGAAGCAACTTGATTCACTTGTTTTGCTCGCGGCTTTACATGGAGCTTGGGGTTTCCCCTCCTTGTCAGTTTTGGGCAGGTGGGGTGACAACTGCTGAGATAAGCCTGGAGGGTCCAGCTCTTCGTTCGTGAGACATGTCGTTCTCCTGCTGTAGAGCTAGTTTTGTCTGCTACGTGATATGAGGTTGGGAGTGACGTTCTGAGGAAGCTTTACACGAACACCTGTCACCCCGTCGGCAGCCCGAGAGGTCATACAGTTCCAGAGCGTCACGGAGCTTTGTGTGCCCTGTGTAACTTGAGTGGTCTTGGCTTCAGGAGCGAGCTCACGAGGGCATCCAATCGGGTGCCGCAGAAGCTTGCGTATTGTTCGCTGAGTAACACAAACTCGACCACCTCATGCGCACGTGACCACCCCATTGTCATTTGGGTTTACTGAAGGACTCGCTGAATCTCCCGCTAGAGCAGGTGCTGCAGCGCCATAGCCAGGGTGCCGAAAATGCCCCAAAATTCCATTCTATGCGGGTCTTCCTCCCTGGCCACTCTCCCCTGAGCGCCCCTGGCTTCGTATTGTCGTTAATAAAGTCTACCTGTCTATTTGCTCGGGCTGCTCAAAAAGCAGTTGAGATCTCAACGGCAGGAGGAGGAATTACCTCGTCCTCCTCTCATCATCATCATAACCTTCTCCTCACCAAACCCTCTTATTTCCATCCACCAACACTCATTTGTCCCACGACTCAGCTTCAGCTGAACATCAACTATCGAAAGCCTCGCAGTGAAATTGCCTGCGCCTGTCCTCAATCAAAACCGACACGTGTACCACTTCACCCATCTTTGGCTGTCGAGGTACCTCTCCCTGAGACCGTCCCCACTCGATATTCCCAACTGTGAGGGCCCCTAAGAAGCCCCCGCCGCTGCGCTACCTTCAGAGCGAACTGCCTGTCACATCCCCTGCAGCTCGGGGCCATTTCAGTCAATCCCGCGACCCTTCCTCGCCTCAGGTTGCGCAGAAACGACTGGCTGGCTGACTTCAAGCCACCTGGTGTCTTCTTCTCGTTTTGCGCCAAGCTCTTGACTTGTTCTCTCGACCGACTTCCGACTCTTTTCCCCCTTTCTCCTTCTTCTTCATCGTCGACTCTTTTCTCTTCCTTTTCATCCGTCATCTCCACGCTGTAGACGCTTACTCTGCGTGGGTATCCGATTTTCTGTTGAAGACAATCTGGCCTCATGATTGCGACAGCTTAGCGGTCCCTCTAGGTGCAACTCCAATTCGCGCCTGCGCATAGGCTCTCGTCCTTGCTCCCAGTCTTGAATCATCAACCCCTGCGTTGGCCTTTGGTCTTTCTTCTCGGTCGTTGACCAATTCGCTTGTCACTTTTACGCTCCTGCGTCCTGTCCCGT
The DNA here is from genome assembly GCA_006518225.1 of Fusarium neocosmosporiellum. NCBI lineage: Eukaryota > Fungi > Ascomycota > Sordariomycetes > Hypocreales > Nectriaceae > Fusarium > Fusarium neocosmosporiellum. The sequence goes on along the minus strand of SSHR01001434.1, from coordinate 2,946 downwards.
CCTTCTTGCTCATCCCCTGAACCCCAAGCTCGAACTCGAACTCGATCCCTCCCTCGTCCGAAGCTCGAGTCAAACCCGAATCGCCAACAATTACATTTCTACCCATCTCCAATTTACAATGTCTGAGGATATGAGTATGCTCTACACAATTGCCGGCTATATTGCCATCTTCGGCGTCGGCTATGTGGCCTACCACTACTCCTCGCAGAAGCACCAGGCCAAGGCCGCTCCTGTGAGAACGGCCAAGAGCCAGCAAGCTGAGCCTCGCAAGGAGGATAGGAAGAAGAAGCAGCGCATGGAAACCTTTGCTTCGGAGGCTCAGGAAGCCTCCAAGAAGGCATCCAAGGCCAAGGAAGAGGCTAAAGGACCCGACACAAGCGCCTGGCTGAGCAATTCCAACGACAAGGATGACGAGGCCGATAACCGCGAATTCGCCAGACAACTCGCCAAGGCCAAGGAGGGCACCAAGTTTGCGGCCAAGGCCGACTCTGGCAAGCAGCGAGAGAAGTCTGTCAAGCAGTCCCGCGCCAACAAGATGGTTGGTGCGACCGAGGACAAGGAATCGGCGCCGTCTTCCACCACCGGTGCTGCCGCCGATGACGACCAGTCTCCCGTCACCTCGCCCGAGGTTGGCCCCGCCGTTGCTGTTGCCGGCGATGTTTCCGACATGCTCGAGGCCGCCCCGGCCCGTCCCAGCATTCTGCGCCTGACCGATACCGAGGAGAAAAAGAAGAAGAACAAGAAGGCTGCCAAGGCCGCCGCCCCGGTTGAGACCAAGAAGCAGCGTCAGAACCGCAAGAAGGCTGAGGCCGCCAAGGCTGCTCGTGAGGAGGCTGAGAAGGAGCGCAAGGTCCTCGAGGAGAAGCAGCGCCGTACTGCTCGCGTTGCTGAGGGCCGTGCTGCTAAGGATGGTTCCCAGTTCATGGCTGCCCAGGCTGGCAAGTCTGCCTGGAAGGAGGGTGCTCCCAAGGCCCCCGAGGCTCCCAAGACGAACGGTTTCCACCAGCCTCTCGACACCTATGAGCAAGCCCCTGCCAACGCCGTCAACGCACCCAAGCCTGCTGGTGGCAACTGGGCCGAGTCCCTCCCCTCGGAGGAGGAGCAGATTGAGATGCTCAAGGACAATGACGACGAGTGGAGCACCGTCAAGACCAAGTCTAAGAAGGCTCCCAAGAACGCTCCTTCGGTTGAATCGAGTGACGAGCCCTCTGCTCGTCCCGCCGCTCAGCCCCAGCAGCCCATTGGCAACAAGGCTTCCAAGCCCACCCAGTCCTTTGGATCGTTCTCGGCTCTGACTAACAAGAACGACGTTGCCGATGAGGAGGAAGAGGAGGAGGAGGAGTGGGATGTTTGAAGATAACAAACCCCAGTCATCACTCGCTCCGGCGGCATCCTCGCCCAATTCTGTACACAACGTGTCTCGAGGCACGTTTTTCTCTTTACCTTTCATTGTTTTCTAGTTGGCAACTTTCCTTTCTTCGGTTTTTTCCCCCCTTCCTGCGAAAAAATTGGATCCGAAGACGATGTCCCAGACAGGCATTGTCAGGACCATGGTCGGGTGCGGTGGCACAAGCGTTTGTGGTTGGGAGTTCAGGTTTCATGGTCGAGATTTATTCTATCGAAGCGAGGCACCACGTCGAAGATAACGAATCCGATGGAATACATCACGGACACAGTTCACATCTACGGTCTAAAAGCGAGAGGCACATGTCAGCCGTGGGATCGAGGGAAGCCTACGGTCGAGATATAGGCTGAAAGGGTGGATACGAGGAAGCTGGGTCATGCATGTATGTATTGGTAGCTCATAAGCACGCGACAATGATCGCCGAGAGGAAGAGAACAAAATGAGTGATAATTAGTTGCGAATCAAGTATTGAAATGATACTCTGTGTTGCTGTCTGAGTGGCGTGTAATATGAGGGGGATAGGCTTGGCTTGGTTTAACTTGGGACAGGACTCGGAAGACTAACTGCCTACCTCGGCCATGGAATTTGAACGCCCTCGTTGGAGCTGGCGGTCAAGGCAAGGATAAGGTTGGTGTACACGTCTGGAAGGCAGGGCACGGGCAAGGGCAAGGGCTCGCAAGGGGCGTATTGCTGCAATTACCTAGGTACCAATGGCTCGAGGAGGCCAAGGTCGGATAGAGGCATCCGTGGCGTGAGGAATGCAGAAGCCACGGCGTTTCTGGAGGGGGGTTTTGAGGCTTACACGGACTGAGGAAGGGGTTAATAGGTAAGTGCAGGGCGGGTTAGGGAAGTTGCGGTATGATGAGATGGATGACGGGAGGGTCATGGATTCATCATGGGTGCTAGGGAGGCTAATTGGGGGTGGCATGCAATAACCCCAGAAGCGAGGAAACGATTGGATCTTGGCGAAGGCCGATATCGATTTGCCAGTTGTCTCTCTCGTCAAAAGTTGCTGTGGTTGATGGAGAGTTGAGTTATGGGTAAGACCCATAGCTCGGACTCCATCATGACGCCCCGGCTTAACCGTCTCGCTCACATGCATGAGACTACAGTCAAAAGAGGCGGGAGGGAAAAAAGAGCTCAGATGCAGACCAACTTTCATGATGAACAAGCAGCGGTGTTGGAGCTTTTCGAAAAGAGGAGGCCCTTGCATGGTGGTGGAGCGAATAGGATGAGGTGATGCGGGCTCATGTATGCATGCCATGCTCTGGCGATGCAACGGAGACGAGGAGAGGGAAAAGGATGGGTTGGGGAGACAGGTCGGCTGGGGAGCTTGGCCGCGCCAAGCCGGATCATGAGGGAACGAGTTGGACCGAGAGAGGGAGTGGATTGGTGTGTTCCCGGAGCTGGTATCCAATGGGTGCAGAGCAGACACGGCACCGAAGGCCGAGCCGGGGATTACGGGATGCGGGACGCCGGTGGGCGGGATGGATCGCGGGTGACGAAAGACAAGAAGCAAACCGGAATGAACGGTACTGAAA
>SSHR01001433.1:0-17742 GCA_006518225.1 Fusarium neocosmosporiellum | reverse complement strand
TGGTCATACGATGTGACAGATGCCGATGGCTCCGAGGAAAGTTCCAGCGTATTGGATCTTTGGATTCGAGGTGGCGATGAGCATCAGGAACCCGGCAAGGCCTACAACGACTGTGACCATGTTGAGGTATCCGCGCCAACGGGTCTTGTCCGCAAGAAAGCCGATGGAAATGGTCATGGTCGCAGCAGCCGCGTACGGGGGAACGCTTAGAAGCTGGGCCCGAGTTCCCGTGTATCCCATGCCTCGGAGGATCGTAGGGAGGAAGAGAGAGAAGGCATAGAGAGGAACAAGACAACCCATATAGATGACCATGTATCCATATGTCTTCCAGTCCTTGAGAGCCTCGTAGATATGTCGCTTGTCGAAATCTTCAGCCGTCTTGCCTTGCTTATCGGCGATGATGCGTCGCTGGACCCGAACTTGGTCGTCTGGGCAGAGAAAGCGAGCATTCTCGGGCCAATCAAAGACCATCCACCAGCAGAAGAAACCGACGAAAGTCGTGGCGAGGCCCTCAATGATGAAGATCCATGCCCAGCCTGGCTTGCCGCCGATGCCATCCAGCTTGGCGATAGCAGCAGCGAGAAGACCGCCGAAAGAACCGGCAAGGGCAGCTGCAGAAAAGAACACAGCAGATCTCACGCCGATTTCTGATCCCTTATACCAGCAAGAGAGGTAGTAGTTCACGCCTGGCGGACAATGATCAGTCGGTTATACTTTGAGTGGTGGGCTTAGTGCTCCTTACCAGGGAACAGGCCGGCCTCCGCAACGCCAAGAAACCAACGTGCAGCGAGAAGGCCCTTGAAGTTGGTCACAAGGCCCATGAGCGTCATGATGAGATCCCAGACGACGATAATGACAGTGAAGAAAATGCGGGGTGTAAGCCGCTTTAGAAGCGCGTTCGTAAGGGGCTCGAAGACAGCATAGCTGATGAAGAAGATGGTCAAGGACAAGTTGTAGTCGGTTCCTGACATGTTAAGGTCGGGTTCCATGCCAGCGAGGCGAGCGTTGCCGATATTGGTTCGATCGAGGAACGAGAGAAGGTAGAGAAGAGACAGCCAGGGGATAAGCCAGAGGTCGACTTTCCACATAAGCTTGCGGTCCTACAAGCCAAAATTAGCTTACACACAGAACAAGATCTAGGGGTCGGTTCCTTTAGTCATCGTGAGGGGCTTCTCGCAAGATCCCTTGTTCAGGTAGCTTCTGGGTGTAGTAAACTGTAAGGCTGCAAAGAAGAAGTGTGCGAGAGATGGTGAGTTAAAGTTCAAAGTTCATCTAGGATACTGGGATCCTTTTATACTCCATCTTGAAAAGAATCTCATCTGAAACTGTCGGATCCCGGGGTCATGGAGAATCCGGGGATTCTGGGGAATGTTGGGGTTGCGAGGTCTGTGGTAGATGGAAGCTGCCCGAGTCCCGGAATGGACGGAACATCTAGCCAGAAGCAGAAGGTCGAGATGCTGAACTGCGGGACACCACGTTGACGCTCTACTCCAACCTGCAGTGAAACAAGCCTCCGCATTACAACTGAGCTTATTTTGTGAGAGTGCCCGCACGTCGGACGATGACCCCCGGTCTCTCTAATCAAAGCGTCAGCGTGAGACACGTTGCCAGGGTCCCTAGTCATGATATGGCCAAGGGTGAAAGGCGATATGTTTTGGAGGTGTTCCATGACGATAGGCTCGGCTTGTGCCCCGACACCTCGCCGTAGAACACCGGCCCAATCAACGTGAGCCTTATACCACTCGCCATTTCCCCGCATCGCAGAGGCTGTGAACGGTGTGGGCGAATGGGGTGACATCCAACCTCTCAGGGTTGGATTGGGGCTTGTTTGATAGGCAGCCAAGGCGAGTCATGAACGGGACGAACTGAGAGGCGCATCTTGCGCCAAGAAGAACGGGGCCTCCGCATGACGCTATCGTAACTTTAAGCAGTCTTCCATCTCCCGTGGGCCGTGAATAATCCTTGGTGTGCAAGGATTAGGTCTCATGTTCGGCGGTTCTTGGATCTCGACTGCGATCTATCGACAGATGGCGCGTCAGCGGTAGTGCTCGGGTTAAAAAGTTCATGGCAAGATTAGCGTCACCATCATTGGCTCCATGCTTTGGAGTCGAGCTAGTACTCAGCCGAGGGTCAACTTGTTCTCCAAGTCAGCAATAAAGGCAGTGTTGGAGACTGCTCCTCACACGCCCAGATGCATAGGCAACTGGGTAGCTGTGTCTTGATAGATGGCCTAGAACATTGCCAACGAACTTGAGGACTGACAATACTGTGTAAAATCGTCGACTCCCAAGCCTCCCTTGGTCCGGTGTGCTGCTCCAGGTCCCCAGTCCCATCCCCAGTCTACCCATATCCTCCGAAGTACATTTGCCTCACGTTGGCGCTAAAATGCGCCATGCTCACTGCGGTATGGTGCATTCAACACTGGCCATACCCTCCCCTGCCAAGCACTCACCAGGCCGTCGAAGTTGCTCACCGGCCTCCACACACAGCACCGATTCTCAAATTTCTATCCTTCCTCTTGTTACATCTCTCCCCCCATACGATCTCCATTCTTTTACCATTTAGCTCTCATCCCGAGTCCCGGGGAACATTGCGAACTCAATGGGTGGCAAACTTGGCATTCAACCATGCCCTCCAAACGAAGACCACATTGGCATTGTTCTTGCACCTTCGAAAACAGGCCCCTCAATGCATTCAGTCACCATCACTATGAAAACTGTTCTAACCGCTCTTTAGCCCTATACGTTCTTCAAGCTAGTTCTCGGCTTTATCATCTGTGTGCCCACCAACGTCAATGCCGGGATTGCCTGTCTCATTGGGGAGAAAGGAGCCTTAGACGAAAACGTTACTCCTCTTGGTCACGAAATTTCCTATCAAAGATATAAGGTTGTTTGTGCCATTTAGGCTGACATTTGGTTAATCAGTTGCATCCCTTCCCGAGATACGAGCGTCCATTAATCCGATGTCCCTACCTTGACTCAATCCTCCCATCGTTATGTCGAAATATAGTTATATTCCTCCCGCCTCGGCGGCCTCGACCAGCGACGGCTCTCAAACGCTGGTATTGCTTATTTCCACTTCCTCTCTCGCGGCCAGCCCAGCAACTTGGCAGCTATCTCAGGGGCAGCATAGCTGGCGCATACTCGCTTGAACGACATTACCTGCTCTTTAATAGAGGTGGTCTTGTCTTACTTGGTAAATCGCATAGCTCTGGTGAAAAGCGAATTGTCACCGGGCTTCTATAGTGCTAGCTCTAGCTACGAAATACGCCCCGAGACTGAGGAAGATGATACTAAACGTCCAAATAGTACACAAGCACCGACTACTGTTACACAGCCCGTGTTAGTTGGGTCAACCAGCTATTTCGCATCCTTCATTCCCAGCCCATGTCAGCTCCTTAATGACCGATACAATAGTAATAATCCTTCATGACAAGAGTGCAATCAGGCTCGACAGCTGCGTTCCATGATATAAACTCTTCGATCGAGATGTTGTTTTCCTTGCAGATCCTGTCGCAATAATCCCCTGCCTGGACTCTGTAGAACTTCTTACAGCCGCCCTTCATACCATCCTAGCGGAGAGACACCAAGTCAGTGTGTGATCTGGATTGTTTAGTAAGTTTCAATTACTCACTGTGATTGGACTCGGGGTAGCAACGCTAACGCCAGCATTGCTCGTCAGCGTGTTGCACCACGTCTCGGTACTGGTTGCTGTCTTAGTAACCGTCTTGATTCTGCCCTCCTTGCTCGTGCTCTCAGCCGCGGTTTCCGATCCATGGATACGTTCAGAAGTGGAAGTTGTGGTCGTCTTGGAAACCTTTCTGGTGTTTTCACGTTCACTTGAGGACTCGCCTATGCCTACAGTCGGGGTAGAGGCTGGCGTTGTTACTGAGGTTCTGGCGCTTCCAGCGGAGGTGGATGTCGTGCCAGGGTAAGAATACAACGAATCCAACTCTTCTTCGGTAAGATCTGTTCATACTTGATGAGCTGAAGCCTTTAAAGGAGACTTGGGAAAGCAACTCACGCAACTGGACGCAGAACTGATACCCCGGCTTCATCATGCAGGGTTTCTGCTGCTTGAGAAGAGGATTCCACTTGAACAAATCCTCCACAGTAACTCCATACGCCCGCGCCATGCCTTGACAGCCATTGAACTCATCGTTTGCCTCGTCATCGCCCATTTCCCAATAAAACTCATAAGTCATGCATAGAGACGAGTTGTAGGTTCCCGGGGCCAGCGGAAGTGGCGTGCGGTCGGCCTCCTTCGTGGTCTTCGTCGGAGAGGGGGCTTTGCCGAGAATCCACTTCCCATCATCACGCGGAGTGGCAGGGGGCGTGAGTGGTAACGTCTTGTAGGTAGAGGTTGAAGTAGTCTGAGGGACACGGGTTGGACTGGCGTACATGTTAAGGGTCTATGCTGAACGAATTGGCAAGGTGAGACGACTTACCCGTAGCCCTTGTAAGTTGTAATATCGCCAACCGGTGCCACGCAGTAGTTTTTGCCTAGAAGGAGATTGGTGTAATAGCTGTCGACTCCAGAGTTTAGGAAGTAAAAATCCTTAAAGGAGATGGATTTCCCGATGATATCCCTGCAGGTCTCTCCCAAGGTGACGTTATGATACTTTCCACAGCGAGTGTTGGTCCCGTTGGCCACATTCCCGGGCTGAGGCCTGTGTGCAATGTGATTAGCGCAACACCTTTACCGGTGCAAGGTAACTCACGCTGGAGTAGCAGGCCCCTTGGCCCCTGAAGTGAGCGGCTTTAAGGGGTCATCGCCGGGAGGACTGACGCAGATCTGCATGCCCTCTTGCTGGTACATGTTACTGCAGGTAGGGTTGAGGTTGGGATTCCAGGCCAGGAGCTGGGCGATGGTGATATCATGGGGGACAGTCCAGACAATCTCGATACACGTGTCGCCCTCTTCAACAGTGTAGACTTGGCATTTTTAAGGCATGCAGAGCTTGGTTCCTGCCTTGGGAAACTGGCTGCAATATGCGGGAATATCGTTGGTCCATGTGAGGGCGTCAGTCGAGACGTTGTGCTCCTTGCAAATGCTGTTGCATGTATCTCCCTCCTGTATGATGTATGTTGAGGGACATGGCTTGGTGTATGTTTCGGTTGGAGCGGGCTCGGTTGTGGACACGGGAGTTGGGGGATGGAAGCCCGTCTTTTTGCAGCTCTTGGTCAACGAGGTGAAATGCTCGTAGTCCTCGCCAATGGGACCCCCCTCCGTGGCGTTCAACCTGATCTCTTTGTGACCAAGCCAGCAGTCAGAGCATTCATGCTCGGCGTCATCGATTGTACCGTCTTCTTCCCACTTTTGCATGATTTCGTAGCAAAACCCACTCGACTCGCTATAGTACCGTATTAGCAGTCGCATGCAAGAGGAGTCTTTCGTTGTGGACTTGCCGGTCTCTGAGGCATAGCCGACAGTGCTGGTCAATGAGATGATCGACAGTGAGAGTAGGGGAGATGAACTGCCCACCCTCGACCTCGACCTTGTTGGTCTCGAAGGGACAGGCGTCGTGGATCTGCTTCTGAACTTTAACAAGAGACTCAGAGCATTCTGATGTGCAGATTTCGTTCAGGCGGTCGTGGGATACTGTAGGAAGGTCTCCGCCAGCATACTCGCCAAGCAACCAGGTGCAGTCGAGCGTGAGGTTGAGAGCAGTTCGACATTCCAGAGTAAAGTGATCAGGGTCGTTGCCGTAGAACTCTTTGTCGTCCGCAAACTGCTGAGCAACAGTGCTACCCAGCAGCAGCCATATGAAGGGATTTGAAAGGAAGGCCTTCATTCTGGCGGGATGCGTAACTCGGTGGTGGTGCTTGACTAAGAGCAGGCGGACCAACAAGACGTTAAATGGTGTTAGATCTGATGTCGGACGGCACCCTGAGGCTCATGCCCCATGGAAGGAAGGCCTTCAATTACCAACTTGGAAATCGCCGACATCTTTTCCAACAAATCAAGGATCACCACGATGGGCTGAGGGCCTACCCACCTTTGCGCCCTGACTGCTCGTGTCAATGGAAACAAGGGGGCCAACAGCTGTCGCAAATACGTTCACCCCGCTGTAGAGACCCGTGCGACCATGTCTCAAACGCAACCAACAACCAACACGACAATGCACTGAACTGCGTTGGTTGCGAATTACAGGGAGGGCATGTGGGTAAAAGGGCCACCTTGATCCCTTGAAAGCACCATTTCATTCTAATCATGCAACTGCCGGAGAACGGGCCGCACCGAGAATAAATTAACATGATCCATTCTTAATTATCTTGTTGGTCTTGGGGCCAATGACCTCACAGCCTGTACACGGCTGACTGCCTCAGTATACCTTGACCTGCGTTCTGTGTTTTAAGCATAGTTCATTTGACTCAGTTGGTCCTTTCCAGACAGCCGATCACGGTCACGGCCATTCAATATACACAAGTTTCATTGGTTTCATATGGTACCAACATGCAGAAGTAATATCTCAGCCTCAGATGTCTATGTTGGCTGTGTCTCCGGTGGTTTGTAGCGTGATGGCTGAGCAGTTTCACGGTCTGGAGACAGAAGCCGAACGACCGAGAGAACAGGATGGCACTTTCTACATTCTCTCTGTCATGATCATACTCTCTATATATGGCTTTGTCTTGTCCCTTCAATCACTTTCTTCTCGTGACAAAGTCGTTCATTCTCAACCCTGTTCCCCTTTCCTGTCTCACGAGCCGACCAAGGCAATGGAAGACAAAGCAGGCCACAAGGGCCTCTTTTCGCTCATTATTTTTCTTTTGTCACTCTCTATTTCTCTCTTCTTTTTGTATTCCTCCCAAGATGCTGGCAGCCTCGCTGGACGAGATAACCTTGGCGATCTTGGCCATTTCCCCCCTGATGACGGAAGCCCCGTGGGCAACCTGGGTATTTTCTCCCGCGCAGATGATGATTACACCTGCAGCAAAAAGAAGCCTTGCTCAAACAAGGCTTGTTGGTAGGTGCCCCCAAGATCCGCGCTTCAGCATCCTCTAACATCATTGCACAGTGGCAAGACTGGCCAGTGTGGTTATGGCCCTGACTTTTGTGGCAAAGGTTTGTCACACTGAAAGGATAGGATCACAATGATGATGATGAAAGCTCTTGATTTCTAGCTAAGGGACGGGCCTAGAGCCCGTCTTTATACATGATGAAGACGGCTGCTGCCGGAGGCGGCAGTCCGTCGCCGCCGCACAGGGGCCGGGGCCCTGAGGGTCACAGGGCCGGCGATGTGGTCTGAGATAACAGGAGAAAGAAAGGAAAGTCACGTTGTCTAGGATATGACCCCAAAATGTGACAAGGTTGCATGTCCAACTGTGATGCAAAGTCAGAATGTGGAAAGTTCGCCGCCAAGGGGAACGAGAAGTGTCCCCTCAACGTGTGCTGTAGCCAGTATGATACCCCTTTCGCAGTCTTTGGCTCAACTGACACGTTCTCAGACACGGTTTCTGTGGTACACTCCCAGAGTACTGTGATGTTGAAAAGAAGTGCCTTCTGGTAAGAGCACTCGCCCAGTCCGAGAGAAAGTCATTGGTTACTACGAAGCCTGGTAAGTACAGGCAGATGTCCCCTAACAGTGATTATAATAACTGATCTCTCCGTAGGAGCGCTCGGCGAAAGTGCCACCCTTTCAAGCCGTCCAAGATTCCCATCAAGTCACTCACACACGTCAACTTTGCCTTTGCGTACATCGACCCCGAGACGTACGACATCACGACCATGGACTCCCAAACCCCTGAGACCCTGTTCCAAGAGGTAGCCTCCATCAAATCGCTGAATCCTACACTGGATGATCCCATCGAGGTTTGGATCGCCATTGGCGGGTGGACATTCTCAAACAACAATACCGATACCCAGCCACTCTTTGGCGAGATTTCCAAGTCGGAAAAGAACCGCAAGACTTTCTCCGAAAACTTGGTGCGATTCATGAGACGCTACGGCTTCGACGGCGTGGATCTCGATTGGTCAGTCGGCATACCTTGCCCTCACCTACCTGTACTAAGTGTACTAATTTTGTCTAGGGAGTATCCTGGTGCTGGAGATAGGGGTGGCAATGGAAAGGAGGATACCAAGAACTTTGTCAAGCTCATCGAAACCATGAAGAAGACGTTCGACGACAGTCCCCGCGGCGGCTATGGACTCAGCTTCACTATCCCACCGAGTTACTGGTATCTTCGTTGGTTTGATGTCCCCGCCATGCTCAAAGCTGGAGCCTCTTGGGTCAACTTGATGTCCTATGATCTTCATGGTAAGCCCAACCTCAAGCCCAACAACAAAGTGAAGACTAAGGACTGACATGTGGAATAGGTATCTGGGACAAGGACAACGAAATCGGCAGCATTGTACAGGCTCACACAAATCTCACCGAGATTAAGCAAAGCGTTGATCTTCTCTGGCGAAACAAGGTCTCCCCTGGACAAGTTGTTCTCGGCACGGGATTCTATGGGCGTTCCTTCCGGCTCAAAGATCCTTCTTGTGACACACCGTGGTGCGCTTTTTCAGGAGACGCGAAGAAGGGTCGATGTACCGATGAGGCGGGAATCTTGGGGTACTTTGGTAAGAGCCTTCTATCACTAGATGAAAAGACGGCTAATATGGGTGTTCACACAGAGATCCAGGACATCCTGAAGAAGGACAAGAACATCAAGAAAGTGTACGACAAGGAAGCAGCCGTCAACTACTTCAAGTTCGACAAAGATCAGTGGGTTTCTTACGTTGACAAAAAGACATTTGACCAAAAGATCAAGTGGGCTGACTCGATCGGGCTGGGTGGCTTGATGATCTGGGCTATTGACCTTGACGACGACGACTTCACAGCGCTGTCAGGCCTGACCGGGACAAAGGTGAGCAAAGAGACCAACAAGATACCAAAACTAGGGAGCAGAGACAAAGGCACCTGGTCGTCTGAGAATGGTAAGAGCCTCCATTGATCGCCAGGAGCGGCCGAATGAAACATTCACTTACCTCTACCTAGGTGGTTCGTGTTGGGTTACCAGTTGTGGTGCTCGATGCCCATCCGATGCACGCACACTCGAACTGATGACGTCAAACTGCAAGACGGGCAAGAAGGCATTCTGCTGTCCTCGGTTCAGTGGACCTCGCCATTGCGAGTGGAGAGGGGGCGGCTTCTGTCATGGTCAATGTGAGAACGGTGAGCTCACGGTTCTTTATGACGGCTACGGGAGCAGTAAGTGCATGTCTCATCCCGACGCAGTTGAGATGCTCGACTCACAAACTAGCAGAAAAGTGCATCAGCGGACAACAGGCGCTGTGTTGTACTGCGAATCGATACAACGCGCTCATCGACGGTTGCAAACTGGGTGACTGCGGGGGGCCATGTCCTTTAGGATTTTACGAAGTTGCTCAGCAAACATCAAAAGCCGCGTGTGGCAAAAAGGGCGGCGGGATGAAACCCATGTGTTGTAAGAAGGAACTCGAGTCCTGTCACTGGGTTGGCCAACGCCGCTGTGACCAGAGCAACTGCAAGAAGTGAGACCATCCATAACCAATCCTTCAGTAACAACAAGACTCTAACACCACTCAGTACCGATGTCCAGATCGGAGTGTCCACTAAAGGCGATAACAACGACGAGTGCTCCTTTGGCCGAAAAAAGAGTCTCTGCTGCAACCCTCCAAACGACATCGACCCCAACGTGCCAGTCCCTCTGGAGAATCTCTTCCCCGACCTGCCTCCTCCTGGCAGTGATGTCAGGTTTGACGCCCAGGTCCTCGCAGGTTTCGGCGGTAGTGGTGCGGAAACAACCGCTGACAACCCGACTCAGGACCCTGGCTTCGGGGCTTTTGGCTTTGTCCTCATTGCAGGGCCAAAGGAAGAGGTCTCTTCCTTTTCAAAGAGAGACGGCTCCCACATAGAAATCGTCGATTGCCCTTCAATCACGTCCTCTGGTCGACAGACTACCCGAATCTTCTGCAGTCACGATGGGCGTGACAGCAACTGTGACGACGTGCTCCAGGGTTGACTTGAAGGCACCATCGTTCGTATGCCAGACAATTGCGGTCCCGGAAGCTATGTTGTTGCCCACTCTCTCAAGAGGTCAGAGGATCAGGCACTTCCAGGGCATCTCGTCAAGAGAATGCCAGCCAGCAAGGAGGTGATGGACCTCGAGTTCTCTTACGACTTTGGCCTCGCCAAACGCCAAAGCGACGATGTCTTCATCCGCATCGACTATTCGTACGTTGCCTTACCCAATATTTCAGATAGGAACATCTAACATGCCTTGATAGCAACATGCCGGGATACTGGGACAAAATCGTCGACGACCCTGGAGTCCGTTCCAAAAGTTCGCTCCGCCGACACGAAGTGTCGCAAAGAGATTCCTTGGATAAACGATTCTTCTCTGACGAAAGTTATGACTGGGCCAAAAGTCAGTATAACAACCTCAATCGGGCGACCTGTGCCAGTCTTTAACCTTGAGTCGTGCTACTCCCACACAAGTCCGTTTTGTCTGCACACACAGCCCGCCGTAATATCACGTGACCTAGGAAATTGTCGGACACGTGACCGGGTCGGTTACGGCCCGAGTTGGGGTATTTAGATAGATAACAAATTCACAGGAAATAGAGATATTGATGAGGGGCCTTGAGGCGAATCAATTCATCAACAACTCCTGTGTGTTCAAGCTGTTGTTCTTGTTGTTGTTCTGCTCAAGGTTGCGGCATTTCGCATCTTGACCCCTCTTTCTTAGTCATCCCGGCTGGACCTGCCTCNNTAGGGTGCCGTTACTCGAGGTTTAGGATGAGTTTTTCCATAGCCTTAGTGATATCTTCAAGCTCTCGCTTTTCCTCCAGCCGTTCCTTCACATCTCTGAGCCCTAGCTACTGTATGAATTCCTTAAAGGCGGTGTTCGTGAGTGCCTTCGTTAGCCCGTCAGCTAGCATTTCCCCTATTGGTATGTATTCCACCGCAATTGTCCCTTTTTTAACCTCCTATCTTAACCAATGATTGTGTATATTAACGTGCCGTAGCCTCGTGTGTAGCTGACCTAACTGCTTGGTCACAAGCTTGATAGTCTGCTGGTTGTCACACTGAATGCGGATTCCTCCGGCACTATTGATCTTGACCCCTAGTCCCTAAAGCAGCCGACTGATAAATATCCCTTCCTTCGTGGCTTGTGATAGAGCTAGCAGCTCTGCCTCTGTTGTTGACGTCGTGATGGTGGCTTGCTTATTGGCTCGCCAGCCGATAACTCCTCCGAATAGCTTCATGATATAAGCTTGGGAGCTCTTGCGATCGAGGGAATTGTCGGCGAAAGAGGCGTCGCTAGCCACAGTGAAGTCATCGTCCCCTCCGAATTGGAGGGCTAGCGTGTGACTATTCTTGAGGTATAGAAGGGTTTGATTAGCAGCTTCGTGATGCTCGGGACCTGGGTTCTGGCTGAATCTTGCTAGCCGGGAGGCGGCAAAAGCGATGTCGGGTCTCGTGATAACGGCGATATAGAGGATTAAGCCGATTTTCCGTTGGTAGCTTCGGATCGCAACGATCGTAGCCCTTCCATCGTACGGAAGGAGCTCGTATTTTCTCATCGGGGTTCGTGAGTCAGCTCCTGCATCTAGATGGGTCACAAGGTTAGCTATCTTAAGGCAATAGTCAGATTGAGAGAGCCAGATCAGCTTAGCCTTGCGGTCACGAAGGACCTCAATTCCTAGGAACCACTGTAGCTCGTGCCCGCCCGTCATCACATAACGGGATTGAAGCTGTTCCATCAGCCGGGTCACAGCCTCGTACTGTTCCTTCCGGAATGCTAGGACGATATCATCCACATAATAGAAGAGAATAATTCCCTTCCAAATCATACAACACGGCTCCTGCGGGATAATCTCGAAGCCGAAGCCCTCAAGGGTGCCTCTAAGCTCCTTCTGCCACAACAAGGGAGACTCGCGCAGTCCGTATAGAGCTTTCTTCAGCAGTAGGACCATTCCAGGCTTTCGGTTTCCCGGCGGCATCCTCATAAATACCTGCCTTTCCAAGGGGGCGTTGACGAAGGCGTTGACGGCGTCGTATTGTACGAGCTCAAGATCAAAGCGTGCAGCGATAGCAACTAGCGTACGGAAGGACCTCCCAGCAAGGGTCGAGGCATAGGTTTCCTCGAGGGAGCTGATCAATTGCTGGTCTCCTCGCACAACTAGCCGTGCCTTACACTTGATGAAGTAGCCTGCCTTATCAAACTTGTATGTATAAACCCACATGCAGTCAAGGATCTGTTGGTCCCGTGCCTGCTGTCTCGGAACTTCTATCCAAGAGTTCATTTCTCGGTGACTTTGGAGATGGTCTTCCTCGGCCTTTAGGAACAGATCTCTCAGGGGGTGTCCCTTAAGCTCGCCGTGATGCCGTGGAGCCGGCGGCAGCTCCCTTCTGTGTACGCGTTCCTGGGGTCCAGGTCTTCGCGGTGGGAACGCCTAGGTTGGCGGGCCCGCCAACCCGCCATTCTAGGAAAGATGACTAAGCCCCCCAATTCCTTGGTGGCGCCTAGCCCAATAGGTGTACGGGGCCTATATACAACCACAGATACGGCTATATCGACGTGACGAATTCAAATTCAATAATACAACTACAAATGAGATATAGCTATATAGCTGAATACAAAGACTGCTGCTCCTCAATCTCCTTCTCACATGCCCTCCAGATCTCGCCTAGCCCTCGTCTGCTCGAAAAGGGCTGCACTACTATCTCATCGGCCACCTGGGCGTCAAGACGGTCGTTCTCTGACTTATCCCAGTCAAGATAGGCCATCATCTCTTCTTTAGTCCATTCCCTAGAGCCTATTGGCATCGTACAGCGCTTGGTCATCTGCTTCCAGTCGAGGCACCAGTCGTAGTCGGCTTTGCTATATCGTGAAGGTAGACCCATCGCCTTCCGATACTGCTGGTTAGTCTTGATGCTGCCGCGAGGCTGCGCCCTATACCAAGCATCTCTCGCCGCAACATATCTCTGATAGATAGCCCGGGGGTCATCATATCTTAGTGCCGGAGCCGCTACAGCTGCCGGTGCCTCCGTTGCTGCCGGTGCCTCTGTTGTTGCCGGCGCTGTTGTTGAAGGCGGCGCTGTTGTTGAAGGCGGCGCTGTTGTTGAAGGCGGCGCTGTTGTTGAAGGCGGCGCTGTTATTACCGGAGAGGATGAGACTGCTTGTGCCTGCCTCTAAGCAACCTGCTCTAAAAGCTCTTGATGCCGAAGAGGGCATGCGTGTGAAGACATTGTGTGGCCGATCTCATGGCATCTGCTGCATCTTGGTGGCGCCTTTTGCCTGCCTATAGCTTCAATAGCTTCAAATGAGCTTGGCAGCCTTCTTGTGCTAGATGCTGGTTGACTAGACCTTGCTGCTCTTGCCTCTACCATCTTGAGCGGCTCAAGCAGTAGGGTCGGCTTCCCTAGCCGATCAAGATGCCAATGCTTATTGAAATGATGAAGTTAGAGAGATTGGCCTTGCTCTATGAAGGTCTGAATAGTGTGAGCACATGGCAGCCCCTGAGTCCGAGTAAACACGCCTGTACAAGTAGGCAGAGGCCCCTGAGCATCTAGAAGGCGCTTCCTTTGTTCCTCAACCTTCCGTAAGGCATAGTGAGATACCCAGGCTTGAACACTACCATAGAGGCTTTTTGAGAGCTCAATTGGGGTGCGGATCTGTTGCTTTGCTTGATTTGCGCGGAGCTCAGTAACCTGATGGACTAAAGCTCGTTGGATAGAGCTCCAAGCCTCGAAGAGATCTAAGGTAGATCTCTTTAAATAGCCTTTAAGCATACTATGGATGCCTTTAACTTGGGATGTAACAACACTGCCAAAGTGAAGATGCTGATCAACCCAAGCTTTCACAAGCTTCTGCTTATAAGGGCTAAGCCAGGTTGACTTTAGGTATGCTACCTCATTAATATAAGTAGGTAGATACTGCTCTTCAAGCTCTTGTACTCGTTGTTCGAAGGTAGCTTGATCTGGTGAGTAGATAATTGAGTGCCAATGGCTGAAGAAGGCTTGCCATTTTCCCTCGCTATCATCTGCTAGATCTAGACCTAGCTTTGGAAGAACAAACTTCGGCCGGCAATTAGTAACAACAGCCTTATTGGCATGCCAAAGGCAAAGCAGAGAGATTGAATCCGGAAAGCAGATATCAACGGCATTCATGCATGCCTCTGCACAGTCAGTTAGAATAACTGAAGGAGGTTGAATCTGACTGATCTCATAGAGGGATTTAAGCCGCTTAAGAGCCCATAGATAGTCATCTGTAGTTTCCCCCCTTAGGAAAGCAAAGGCAATACAGAAAGATCGATTAGATCCATCAATGCCAATAATATCTAGCAGTGGCATACCAAATCTATTAGTCTTGTATGTACAATCTAATAGTAGTAGCTCTGGATATGTCTGCAGATAGGCAAGTGAGTCAGGGTGGGCAAAAAGAACTGCTTCAACGCGATTATGCTCATCAACCTGAAATCGGCTCCAGAAGCCTTGCTGGTCTAGTTGATTGATAAGTGCTTGCATAGAGGATTCGCCCTTACGGGCATCTCGGCGGCTCTGTAAGATCTGATTTGAAATATCCTTCTGCGTTGCAAGCGTAGATGCATTCTGCCGTAGATAGGTGTTGATCTCCTTAGGAGCGATTCCAGCAGCATCAAGCTGACTGATCCGGGCTTGTTGATCTGCTGTAAGCCGCCGGTGGATTGGATGAGCAGTTGGATGACTGCTTGGCTCGTGGTTGTGTACAGCAAAGCGCTGATCGCGCCGATGGCGCAAGGCCCAGCCGCCCTCATCCTTTAGCTGCTTTCCAAGGATTGAAAATAGACAACCAGTGCATCTAGAAGTTGTCTGCCGTATGCGCTGCCTTGAGAGGCTAGGAGGCGCCCCTCTGCGGTCACAGGCGTATGTAACAACACGCAGTCCTGATTTCTCCACTGTTGACTTTCCGGTTGTAAAGGCATAACCGCGAGTAAAGGCCCAATTGTTAATAGCTTGAAATAGAGCATCTCGAGAAGGAAAGGTAGCCTCAGGAGGCATGCAGTCAGGTGGAAATTGGTCCATCTTTGATTGGAAGGCATAGATACAATTGAACGTGTAACGGTCAGCAGCATTTGTTGCCTTCTGCGATGAAAAGGGGGCTTAGTCATCTTTCCTAGAATGGCGGGTTGGCGGGCCCGCCAACCTAGGCGTTCCCCTTCGCGGTGGTTGTCTTAGTAGGCGGCGCAGTCGGGCCCGGTCAACTTTTCTCCCTTCGAACGTGCCGATAGGGGCGACCAGACGGCCTGCGGCAAACGCTGCCTGCCAGGTTCTCGAATCTTCACTTTTTGCCGGAAAGCTGGATTCCTTCATTTCTCCGATCATATAGTCACAATCCTCTGCCGCAAGGTCCAGTGTCCCTAATCCCTCTGCCTTCGTAATGCACCTTGCAAATAACCCTGCTAACGGCGACTCCTGTGGGGTCGGATATAGAGTCTCAGGGCCTTCTTCGGCACCGTCTTTTACTCCGTTATCCTGTTCGGGTTCGCCCCCAACAACGTCTTCCAGGCCATTTCCATCTAGGGTCGGAACGAGGACTTCACGTCCCTGTTCCTGTTCGGGTTCGCCCCTAGCGTGGCTCTGACCGTCAGCAGCGTATGCATCGTCATCGTCAAAAGCAGGAGGGATAGGGTCATCACTGTGTTCTTCCCTTGATTCCAGCAGTAGCTCTGGTTCCTCGATTTTCTCGAGTAGAGCCTGGATCTCTGACCGTTTGATCCGAAGGAAGTCATCCTTGAGATCTTCAATGCTTCCGGGGAAGACTTCGTCCTCGTTGAAAATGACATCCCTTGTAGAGATGACCTTCCCTATCAAGGGGTTCCAGATCCTGTAGATATTTGTGGACTGGTATCCGACAAGATAGCCGACGAAAGCTCGAGGGTCTAGCTTGTGGAGGCGCTGGGTTTTCTTCTGCGCCGTTGAGGTCATCGCAAAAGCTTTGCATCCGTAGACTCGAAGATGACCTTGTTGAGGCTTTCTGTTGTTCACGACGATCCCGTCTCTGTGGGCTAGGTAGGTGTGAAATCGATCGTACGGGGACTTCCAGTTGAAGGTGTATCTTGGCAGTCGATTATGCAGATATATAGCTGCGCCATATATCTCACGCCAGAGGTCTTCTGGAAATCGGGCTCCCTGCCTTATAGCTCGTGCCTTTGTTTTAATCACCCCTCCAGATCATTCCGCGCCCCCATTTTGAGCCTGGGTCTCAGGAGCTAAGGGCTCGATCAAAATGCCCTGTTCTTCGAGCATCATGCCTATAGCTCTCTTGATCCTCGTGATCTCATTATCGCACTCAAAGACTCGAGGTCTTATTTGGTATTGGCGTTCCATAGCGGTTAGGAACATTGAGAACGTAGTCTTGAGGTTCTTCTGCGTCCGGTCTTGGAGGTAGAACTCCCAAATATATCCTGACTAGCGGTCTATGAATAGCATCAGGCTATCAAAGCCCTCACAGTCTTCAATAAGGTGTGTGAAATCAACTGCTATCCGGAGGCCCGGGCCTTCGTCATGACGCCTCGGCACACGTGATATCTGCCGCGTCACCTTCGATAGGCCACAATCATCGCATTCAACCGTGGTCAGGCCTCGGATCTTTGCGCCCGTGGAGCAGTTGACTAGGTGGTTGAGAGCTTCTGGCCCTAGGTGCCCAAGCCGAAGGTGCCAATATTGAGCCGTGGTTCGGCTCGATTTTGGTCGTTGGGACCGACCTTGTGCCACTAGGGCTTGTGCCGCTAGGGCTCCCTCGTGAGGGATATCTTCAAGGACGAATTGATCAAACCGGTCCAACAGGTTGCAGACTAGGGAGCCGTGCCGGGTCCGCAGACAGCAGTTTCCTGGGCGCATATCCCACCACAGTCCGGACCGCTGTAGCTGCCGTAGCGAGACCACGTTGCAGGCAAAATCCTTACAGAAGGCAACATCACGGAGCCGAAGGAGCTGCGGCTATGACCTCATTGTTAAGGTCACACGGAGTTCAACATCGCCGTAGCCGATGACCGGGACCTTCTGGCTTCCGGCGAATATAACGTCTATTGGGCCGGCTGGGATAAAGTCCGTAAAACGGGACCTTTTGTTGAAGATGTGAATAGTGGCGCCTGAGTCAAGGATAGCTGAATTTCTCAGAGGATATAACGAGCTGGATAGCGCAGCCTGCTTCGAGGCCACAAGGCCTGCAGGGGCAGTTCCGACTCTTCGTGATAGTTGTCACTCGCTCGAGGAGGCTTCGTCCTTCTTCTTCTTGATTCGGGCCACCTCCTCTGCGAGGCTATTGTCAGAGGCGAGGTTCTGATCAACTGTTCTTCGTACGGCTGGGTCCTCCTTAAACCACGCCGGCACGTCATTTTTGAAGATATAGAAACAGTTGGAAAGATCATGAAATTGGCCACAGGCTTGGTAGGTCTTCTTGGACGAGGACTTCTTTTTCTTGGTTGCTTTCCTCGACTTCTTCGAGGGCAGGGGTTCAGCAGGTTCGTCGTTTAGAGTCGGCTGGTCTAAGGGACCTGCAGCAGCTGGAAAAGCTCCTCTTTTAACTCCCCTGCTTCCCTTTCTTATCGTCTCGTCTATCGCGATCTCAAACCGGATCATCTTAGCGACCTTCCTGAAAGAAAGAGTATTATCTTGGATTTCTTTCGCGAACTGGGCCTTCCAAATCTCGAGCTTAAGACCTAGGAAAGGCTGGGTCAGCTGCTGGAGGGCTGTGTACCAGCAAACAGCTTCCAAGGCGTTCGGGA
>SSHR01001432.1:0-51980 GCA_006518225.1 Fusarium neocosmosporiellum | reverse complement strand
CCCTACGACTCCCCCCCCGTTTCGAGGCTTTTGGTGACGAATTCCCTCGCATCCGAAGCCGTATCAAAGTGATTTCCTGCCTGGTCTCGCCCCCCTTGTGGTGGTTTGGTCCGAATGACTGCGGCATGTCCGTGGCGGCCGGCCTATGGTGTTGTTGTCCACGCCCAGCCCAGCCCAGACTGACTGACTGTCCTGTTAGTCTCATGAGGGCACCCTCGGTTGGTCTAATCGGCGTTTAATAATGGAATTTCCCTTGTTGCTAGATGATGCTGGTCCGCCCCCTCGTTTCCCCTCGTGCGTCGTGTCGTGCCGGAGTCGTAGCATTCAAAGTTAGCAGCTCTCTTGTAGAAGCTGCTGGCTTGCCCCGTTTTTCTCCTTCCCGCCAGAAAAATAAGAAATGTTGTTGTCGCCCCGAAAAAAAAGGTAGCCATCCCCATCTCATTTCTCCTCCCTTTCCTTCTCTTTCTTCCTCTCTCAACCCGCAATCCTCCACCACCCGCCATTTTCCCCCAACGACGACACATGGGATTTGCTCAAATTCATCAATTCGACATCCTTTGCCTATCGTAATTATCACGCAATCACCATCATTTGTTGCGCCCGGTGCTGCAGCATCACTCGCCCGCCTCGAAACGATTCAACCCCCGCGTCCGACACCCCTTTTCGCCCGCGCAACCCGCATCGCCCGTTTTGGTCGTTGCCCAACTCAACGTCGTGAGGCTATTCAGAGATCTGGACAGCTCCACCGCCCGCTCCCGCCTGCCGCTTCTGGCCACTCACAGCCCGTTTCGCTCCGTTACGCTCCGTCACGCTTTTTTTTTTCCCGCCTGCAACCAGTTTCTGGCGAGACCCGCGCACCCAAGTTTGGAAGCAATTCTATTCGCTGTACCTGTACCCGACCTTTTGGTGCAGCTCCGCGCGACCTAGCGTGTACTGTACCACCTACGCCCACCGCTATTCGCCGCCTTTTCATTGAACCTTTGGTGGTTTGAATCACAGCCTTGCCCGTTTGCGCGCGCCTTGTTCGATTTCCGCTTTACAGCGCATGCGTGGTTCTTATTTCCTACACGGGTAATAAGCGTTTTTTTCTTCTCTTTTTGCTCCCCACGATTACAGGAGCCTTTTCAACATTAGCACGCGGTGCATTCAGGTTCCGGACGATTCCAAGACCCTGGACTATTGAAGGTCGTTCGTTTCCCATCCTTGCCTCGGCATGGCCGCGACAGCTGGCGACACGTCCATGTCGCGATACGACTCGTCAGCCGGCGAGCTGTCCTCGCCGCCCTCGGGCTCCCTCTCAGAGCCTGGCTCTCCATCGCGACAAGCTTCGGATAGTCGCGTCCCCCAAGAATACGATGAGATCGTTGTTGTTTCAAGCGACGGACAATACCAACACATCGGCCACCGGAACCATGGACAAGGCCGGCCCCCGCTTCCCCTGCCGCCTCAATCGGGCACCGGGCCTCCCAGGAGATACGCCTTGGTCGACAACCAGTGGGTGCAATTGACGGCTGCAGGTGTCCCGAGGAAGAAGCCCGGCCGCAAGCCCGGAACCATTGTGAAACCTAGAAACTCGGATGGTAACGAAGTGGTCAAGGCTGCTCGCAAGCCTCGCAAGCCGCGCGATCCCAATGCGCCCCCAATGCAGCGCAAACGTAAGATTGCGCCTGCCGATGCCGACAACGAGATTGCTGCCGATTCAAAGTCCCTGGCTGCTGCCGCATCTTCTGCCTCCCGCCAGCCACGTGTTTCGGATGTCTCAAACGTGTCAGCCTCATCGCCAGCACAACATCACCAGCAGCCGGCTTCCGCCCACCAGACCGAGCAGCGCTATTCGCCCAAGATTCCCAAACGAGAGCACTTTGGTTCTATGCAGAGTATTTTGAACTCGGATCCTCCGGCCGAGCGACCGTCGTCCCAACCACAGCCCCAACCAAACAATTCCACATCGATGCCTGTTCGCACCAGCGGCCAAAGTTACGACCCCATCCGCGGAAATTACGATCCTGTTCGCGAGACGATGGTTTCTCATAACCCGTACGGCTCTGCTTCTGGTTCCCCTCGAGCTCCTTCTCAAATGCCTAACCGCTCCCCAACCATTGCGAGCTTACTCGGCGGCGGTGATTCTCGTAGCTCATTCCAGCCGGCTTCGAATCAGCCCCGTTTCCAAGCACAGGAACCCTCACAACCACCATCCCCCTCAAAGGAACCCCAAGGAATTTCTACACCTACACCATCATCACGATCACTCGCTCAGGAGGCCAAGAAGGACCCGCCTCCTCCACCACCACCTGTCCAGCGCCCAGTTATTAGAGAGTCTAATTTTACAACCATCTCCAACGGCCCTATCAAGCGGCCATCTCCGAAGCAGAAGCCGCATACCGGAGTTTCGACTCCCAAGACCGACAACCTCGACGACATGCAGGAAAGCGAGGGCCGGTCTATTCTGGACTTTGGGCGGGCCAAGCCTGGGGAAGAACTCCAGGCCCCAACCATTGTTCTCAGCGTTCCAATCCAGGCTGGAGAGACAAATCGCTATGTCAACTTTATGCGCATGGCTGAGGAACGATACGGATGGGATGCGCTCCACCCTCGCCTGGCGGCCAACCGGGACCGCAAGGCTCGAATTGCCGCCGCAGCCGCCTCCCTGGAAAAGGCGGAATCTGGCCGCGAATCGGGTGATGAAATGTCCGTTGATCTCTCCGACGCCGAGGCTAGCAACCCCGACAACGGTGGCACCAGCGGCCCCGACGCCCAGGCCAAGCCTAAGAAGAAGCGCAACTTCAAGGAGGATCAGTACGACGTTGACGACGACTTTGTGGACGACTCGGAGCTTCTATGGGAGGCCCAGGCAGCGGCCAGCCGTGACGGATTCTTTGTCTACTCTGGACCCCTGGTGCCCGAGGTTGAGAAGCCCGCAGCTGGGTATGTATTTCCAAAAGCAGCTGATGTTGACCAGGTACTAACAAATCACAGTCACGAAGGTCCTCCTAAGCGTGGACGTGGCGGACGAGGCAGCCGAGGTGGCGGCAGAGGAGCGTCAACTAGAGGCGGAGCTGGCAGTGGCCGTGGAGGCGGCCCTGGATCTCGCGGAGGCTCAGTGACACGAAAGCCTCGCATCACCAAGCAGGAAAAGGCGCAGCGCGAACGCGAAAAGGCTGAGCGTGAGAGCATGGCGCAGCTGGCTAAGACTCCGACCCACGGCTACTCACTGAACCCAACCACTCCCTCATTTGCCGTCAGCGAATTGGGCGCTTAGAGGGCATTGGCGATGGCCCCAAACGAATTACGCAACGACGAAGCCACATAGCTTCTCACTTTCAAGGCACGACCTTAATAAAAGGGCCTTGGCCTTGGCTCGTTGCCGCGCTGAGCATGCACTGCTGCTCATAATGTACAGGCATCCTCGATACCTCACTTCAGACTTGATTCCGCCTTCTTTTCTTTTCTTTCTTTGTTTTCACTATTTCTGCTTTGCGAAGCATGGCTGGCCTGGCATGGCCCCCTTTTTTCTTTTCTTTCGAGTTTTTGAACTGTTGGAGAATCGGCGCGTGTGGGATTTCGCATGTATGAAGGGAGAAACCTACCAGGTCTCGGAATCACGGCGTTCACTGGGTTGTGGATGGATCGATGCAACATGGCAAGAAGGCACGAAGTGAAGAAAGGATCGGGGATCTTAGAAGGGATGGGGTTCCTTTTGGAAGGACGAACGGCGATGAGGCGTCACAGTGAGCCGCAGCCTCCCAAGCGAGGAGGCTTATTCCCAAGGGGCTAGACAGATGTGTTTAGAGTAGGCGTTGAATTGAATGAATGTGAAGATGACAAGACGACAGACAGACTTTTGATGACGTTGGGCACTTTCCGTGAAGGTGTTGATTGTGTGAACATGTGAGTGAAGCTCATCATGTCCCTCTTGTGCGCTTTGATAACTATGTTGATAGAGTTTATGCAACCAATTCTTGATAAATCAACCAACCTCTTCTAGTTGGCACTAATTGGACTCCTCTTCAAGTATCTTGGCTAGACAGCCGATAATATATAACCTCATAGCACACACAAAAGAGACAGCAAGGGCCTTCTCTGCAAGCACATGCATCCGCCAAGTCGCCTTTTCTCTTCTTTGTCCTATGCTCATCCTCTCATGATTCAACACCGAAGTAAACCAACCACTCCTCCTGTTGCTCTCTGCAACCCCCTTCTGCTATTTAAACCATCTCGACGTCTCCAAACCACCTGTTCAACTCTCAAGAAAAAAAGCCCTCTTATGCCACAGTAAACTCGGAAACCTCACCCATCTCGTTGGTCGGCTGATCGCCAACCTTGTAAGCGGCCCGCCATCGGAGCTTGGCCGAGGTGACCTTTTGGGCGTGGTTGCCTGCGTGCCAGACCTGGACTTCTTGGGTGATGCCTCGGGCCTGCTTGGGGGCGAGGTCACGCCCAGTCTGAGGCTTAAGTTGAAGCTCGTAGCCCTAATTTCGGGTTAGCTTGGTATTCTGGAGGGACGATAAGAGTAATACATACCTTGGTCACAGCGAGCTGGAAGTGAAGCTCGCTGATGGGTTGGGCCACGTTGTTGGAAAAGGCAAATACGATATTGATGGCATTACCGGCGGCAGGTGACCGGCTGGCAAGAAGCTCGATACGGAGGTTCGTGTTGCTGACGGTTGCCTGGTGCTCCTTGGGCTTGGCGGGCTCAGGAGGTAGCGCCGAAGAGAAGTTCCATTCGTCATCGTCATTGGAAGCGGCGGGAGCCTGCGGCGGCGCGGGAGACGCCCGTTGTGAGCTGGAGAGGCCGCCGCCGAGGGCAGCAAAAGGATCAGAGGCGGGCTGAGGAGGAGGCGCGTGGACAGACTGCTGAAGTAGAGAGGGCTGTGGTGTAGCTGACTGGGACACGGGCTGTGAGAAGGAGGCGAATTGAGAGAAGGGGGGAGGAGTTGGTGTCGAGACAGGACCCTTGGCCGAGTTGTCCTGGGTCAGGGAGGAGAGCAGTGCAGGACCGGGGATGTCTGAGATGGTGGTTAGCGATCTGGTATAATGTGTCGATGGCTGTTTTGAAGACAAGACTTACTCTGATTTGCGCCGAATCCAAGAGCGATGCCGCCGCCTTGCCCAAAGCTGCCCGAATCTCCTCCAATATCCAGTCCAAGGAGATCAGTCTCGATACCAGCAGCACCAGAAGGTGGCGCAGGGGTGCTGCTCGACTGGGCGCCGTTGGCATTGGACGCGTCGGCGTCAAAGTCGATGAGTGATAGCTCGTTGGCCGCACTCGATGAAGCTGCCGCAGCCCCTGAAGTGGATGGAGGAGGAGCGCCAGCAGCGACCTTGGCCGCGCCCGCCAAGTCGCCCTTCTTCATCAGCTTATACCGCTCCACCGTCCGATGTATGCTGTCATTAATCTCCAAGAGTTTGGCCACGGCCTCGTGGTCGTCCGACTCTTCCTCGCACATCTTCTGGATCTTGGGTTGAGCGCTCTGCAGGGCAGCAGCCAACTCGCTAAAGACATCACCATCCTGCATCTTATCGCCCTCCTGGAAGGCCTCCAACCGCTCCTCCAGTAACCGCGCCTTGGCCTGGATCTTGCCGACCTCCTCGGCAGCCTTTGCGCGGTAGTCTGTCTTGGATCGCGTATCGTAACCGGCCATGATCTTCATGAGGCGGTTGGCCTCTTGGAGGTCCTCAGGGGTTCCCCGTCGAATGAGCTCTTGAAGCTTGGCCGATTGCGCCTCGCGCTCCTCCTCTTCCATCTCCTCGGCGGATTTTAAATTCTAATAGTCAAGATGAGCATGGGATATAGCTGGCTTGGGCGATTTTACACTTACATCACTGGGGTTAAGGACGGCAGCGTCTTCTCTCCGCACTTCGGGGAAGACGTAACCTTTATAACTCAGCAACCGGTGCATATCCCTGATGAAGCCCAAATCTTCTTTGTATCGACTCGTCTCGCATATCGTTCCTCGCCACTCTTCAATCGCCTCGAGAATCTTGGCCTGTACACGGGTCGGTCGAATCGGGGGCCGTTCCGGAAACCTCCTGACAAGCTCATTGAGAAACTCTTTGGTGCCGATCTGCAGATGGAAGGGGTATCCGCAGTTCTTGACGCAGATGTCGAGCAGGCCGAGGGCCAGCAGGGCAACGTTGGGGTTGCGGTTGTTGATGTATCCGACAATGGCAGTGGCGGCCTCACGAGGAGCACTGCCCTTTTTGGAGTTGATGAGGTCCGAGATCTCGAGGTTGAGGGCGAGATTGGGCTCGTAGTTCTCGGGACTGCAGGCCGCCTGGATAAAGCGCTGCAGCTGTGAGGGGGTGCGGCCTGAGCCAGCATATTCTCCCCAGCGGTCGCGAGCCCCGGCGCGAGCAGAGGCGGCTTCCATGGTATAGTATGCGGCTGGTGTTTGTATGCGGAAGCTATTCGAGCAGGCGGATCGGGTTGCGCGCGCCAGTCAGACGGTACGGTACGACACAATTCGAATACGAGCGTGAGCTGGTCTGGTCGTAAAGCGGATGGAAGCCGGCGGGGGGGAGAAAGGCAGGGTATAGAGCTCGAAGCCGATGGGACGTGGATCAGGCTGTTGGAATGGAGGCCTGAAGTTGAAGGAGTGGTATCAGCGGAATAAGCAGGTTGAAGCTGCTGACCCCGTCCGTGACCGTCGCTGGAGCCTGTAGCTGTCGACGTGGTTGAGGACTCGACCCGACTTGAAGCCAACAAACAAGGGGGTTAATGAGACTGACAGCTTGCGCTAAAGAGGCACCCAACGTGGACCTGGACCGTGGATGGACATGATGTGCTGAGAACGTGGCACTGTGGCTTCCGCCGTACCTAGAGTGGAGTGGCTAGGTAGTGGCTGCAAGGCATCGGCGGGTGGAATGTTCCGTTCCGACAGCTGAGCCTATCCTCGATGCCAATTACAGCGGACTTTCAGGGGACCTTGGCGCTGAAAGAGCTTCCCGTGCTAGGGACCCCTGGCGTGCTGCAGCCCATTACCCTCCACTATTGCCCCTCCATTGAACCCCGCAATGATTCTAGAGGTCAAAACCCAATGTAGAATCTTGGGGAAAAGTAAAAAATAAAATAAATATCGTCACGACATCCATTCCCACTTTGACTAGCACCCAACGGCGACTTCACGCCATCAACTCCCCGAGCAACTATCAACTTCAAACATCCATCATGGTCCGTCATAAGAAAGACTTCAACCCCAAGGGCAAGAAGGGAGGTCACGGTCCCCCGCGCCCTCGAGCACCCCGCCACAATGACCGCGACGGAGACGGCCCTTCGTCACACCCAGCCTTCAAGGCCGCCTGCTGGGACCTCGGCCACTGTGACCCCAAGCGCTGCTCCGGAAAGAAGCTCATGAAGCTCGGCATGATGCGCGACCTCCACCTCGGCCAGCGCCACAACGGCGTCATCATCACCCCCAACGGCAAGCACGTCGTCTCCCCCGCCGACCGCGAGCTCATGGACCAGTATGGCGCTGCCGTTGTTGAGTGCTCTTGGGCGAGGACGAAGGAGGTTCAGTGGAACAAGGTTGGAGGAAAGTGTGAGCGCTTGCTGCCGTACCTCGTCGCTGCGAATACCGTCAACTACGGCAAACCATGGCGGCTGAACTGCGTTGAGGCTCTCGCGGCAGCTTTTTATATCTGTGGCCACCCGGACTGGGCGGAACAGATCCTAGAGCCCTTTTCATACGGACCGTCATTCCTTGAAATCAACTCCAGCCTGCTCAAGCGCTATGCCGCATGTACCGACGAGGCCAGTGTGAAGAAGACCGAGGAGGAGTGGATGGAGCAGCTGGAGAGGGAATACGCTGAGAGTAGGGAGGAGGGCAACGATGATATCTGGACCAGCGGAAATACCAACCGGAGACGCATGGACTCCTCTGACGATGACGATGAAGAGGATGATAGTGACAAGGACGATGAGGACAGCATAGACGGCATATATCTGGGCAAGAAACCACAGAAGCCGAGCGCGCAAGAAGAGGAAGAGGAGGAAGAAAAGGATCGCTATGCAATATCTGACGACTCGGACGACGAAGACGCAATGGCCGAGATTCGTCGCAAGGTTCTCGCCTCAAAGACCTTCACAAATCCCAACCAAGACGATGACAAGAAACCTGCCACTATTCCCAACCCGCATCAGCAGCAGCAGCAGTTCAAGCCCGCCGCGGACGTGCAGCCAGACTCGGACAATGGTGACAGCGACGAGGATGAGGATGACGAGTTTGACAACATCATCGAGGCTACCCCCGTGACGGACCGTATTGGCTTGGCGAAGCTGGAAAAGGAGCGTTCTCAGGCTACGGTCACTACGAGGACCTTTTCATCAAATGCTGTTGGGGCGCCGTATAGACGGTGATGTGGGTACCTACGAGAGAGAAGAGGGCCAGGTTGGTGAGCCTGAGGAGATGGGCTCGATGAGATCACAAAACGAAGTCCATCTTTGACGTGATTTACGAGAACATGAGAATGCAGGTATAAAAGTTGGAAATATGAATCATGATCTATTAATCTCGACATCTTTACATGAATATTGAGATTGTTGATATACATCGCCTCCAAATCCATACCCCCCTTTTCATACATGACCCCCTATTTCCTTCATCAGACCATGCTTCATTTAACTAGTCATACACGCCCCCCCCTCTAGGGAAGAGTCTCTACTTTTGTGATTTCGTACACTCGATAACCTTTTTTTTACACTCTTATTCTTACAATGTGCGCTTCTCCTTGAGGACCTCGTATGTCTGGATCTGGTCGTCGATCTCGAGGTCCTGGAAGTCTTCGAAGCCGATACCACACTCGGTGCCCTTGCCCATCTCCATGACGTCCTTCTTGACATGCTTGAGCGTGTCGATTTTGCCTAGACGAAGCAGTTAGCATAAGAACAGACACTCTTACCCAAACCATAGGAAGAAAGGAAAGGGGGATCAGAACTCACCCTCATAAACGACCTCGCCGGCTCGGATCACCTTGACCATCGAGGTACGCTTGATGGATCCGTTGCGGATCTTGCAGCCGGCAATGGTCTTCTGCACACGCTTCTTGACGTTGATGGCAAACAGCTGCAGCACATCGGCCTCGCCCAGGACCTTGTGCGAGATCTTGTAGGGCAGGAGATCCGAGAGGGCGGCCTTGACGTCGTCTACCACGTGGTAGATGACGCTGTGGTCGATGATGCGCACGCCCGCCTCGTCTGCGCGGTGGCGGATGTGGGGAAGGATGGTGTTGTTGAAGTTGATAATGATGCTCTTGGACGCGGCCGCGTGGTCGACGTCGTACTCGGAGATGAGGCCGACAGAGGATCGCAGGATCTTGGACTGGACTTCGTTGCTGCCCAGCTCCTGGACGGTGCCGCATACCGCCTCCACCGAGCCGGCCACGTCGGCCTTGACGATGAAGTTCTGGAATATGATGCCAGGCTCCGACTTGCTGGGGTCCGCCTCGATGCCCTCAGCCTCTGCAGCAGCGGCTGCCTCCTCCGCTGCGGCCTTCTCACGCTGGCGATGCTCCTGTTCAGCGAGCTGTTGCAAGCTCTCCTCTCTCTCGGCCATCTCCTGGCGATATTCAACCGCCGTCTTGGCCTTGTTCTCGTCAGGAGCCTGGAGGACCTGCTCACCAGCCTCAGGAAGGTCACGCCAGCCGAGGACCTGGACGGGGGTTCCAGGCGGTGCCTCGGGGATCTCAGCGCCAGCCTCATTACGAAGACCACGCACCTTGGCCCACGTCTTACCAGCGATGATATAGTCGCCAAGACGCAGAGTTCCTCGCTTGACGAGCACCGAGGCGACCTTGCCGGTTTGCTTGACGCTGGACTCAAGGATCCAGCCCTCAGCCATACCGTCGGTCTCTGCGCGAACGTCGAGGATTTCAGACAGGGTGACAATGTTCTCCTCAAGGTCTTCCATGCCCTTGCCGGTCTTGCCACTGACTGGAACAACCTGAACATCGCCTCCAAAGTCCTCAAGCTCGACCCCATTGCGGGAGAGATCGAGCTTGACCTGTTCAACCCGAGCGTCCTCCTTGTCGATCTTGTTGATGGCGACAATGATGGGGACCTTGGCAGCTGTAGCGTGCTTCAGGGCCTCAATCGTCTGAGGCATGACACTATCGTCGGCGGCCACAACCAGCACAACGATATCGGTCACATTGGCACCTCGCTGACGCATGGACAAGAAGGCGGCGTGACCTGGAGTGTCGAGGAATGTGATTTGCTTTCCAGTTGACATCTGAACCACAAAGGCACCAATGTGCTGTGTGATGCCACCATGTTCCTGAGCAGCAATTGACGACTTGCGTAGCCAGTCAAGGAGAGTTGTCTTTCCATGATCGACGTGGCCCATGATGGTGACTACAGGAGGGCGACTGGGCAACGAGGATGGGTCCTCTGCCGCAGGCCGAGGTCGTAGATCTCGCTGAGAACCAGTGTCGACGGTGGGATCAAATCCATACTCCTGAGCAACGAGAGCTGCCGTGTCACCAGTCATGATGGTGTCGTTGGTGAGTTCCTCAAAGCCCATGGTCTCGAGATCATGCAGGAAGTCTGCATTCCGAATCTGGAGCGCCTGGGCCAGATTGGCCACGCTGATGTATTCGGGGAGGAAGATGGGCACTGGGGCATGATCGGCCTCTTCCTCAAGCCGCTTCTTGGCGTCCTTGTCAGCCTTCTTGCGCTGCCTCGACTCCCATCGGCGAATAGCATCCTCATCCCAGTCATCGTCATCTTCCTGCTGTCGCCGCACATTCTTAGGACGCTTGCCCTTCTTGCCTCGTCGATCATCAACCTCATCCTCGGCCTCGAAACGAGACTTGCGCCTCGGTTGCTGTTCATGAGGCGCTTGAAGATCCTGGGACCAGAAATCTTGGATTGCATCAGACGAAACCGACTGGCTACCAGATCCGGAGGTCGTGCCAGGCTTGCCACGGAACCCGCTGACCCTGGTCTCGAGTGCGTCCCAGAAATCGCCACCCTTCTCCTCGACGCTGTCGCTTGTCGTTCGCGCCGCACGCTTCATCTCTCCCCATGCTGCCTCCCCGGTGGGCCTCTCAGATGTTGAGGGTGCTTTGTGCAGTTGCTTCTTCTCGGGCTTGGCCTGTGACTGTGGCTCGCGAGTTGGTAATTGCGTGTCAATCTTGCGAGAGCTGAAAGACCCCCAGGCAGGCGTAGCTGGGGCAGCTGGTTTTTCAGGCTCATTGCTGGACCAAGCCTTGGGCGTCGCCACAGGAGCGGGGGTACGGTCCGTCTTGAAAGCCTCCGCAAGAGCCGACGTAAGAGCAGCCTTGTTTTCGGCCTTGTTTTGGCGCTTGTGCTTCTTGGACAAATTCTTCTTCTTCTTGTCGTGATCCTGACCTGCCAAGGCTGTCTGGGGAGGATCAGGGACCTTTGCGACGGGAGCCGGCTTCTTGGGGGCGAGTCCCATCTTGCTACGAGCTTCGAGCTCATGAGGGAGAAGCGAGGTGGATTTGGCGGTGTCTTGTGTCGATTTTGCGACTCCAAAAGAGCCAAAAGACCCTGCTCCAGCCCCAAACCCTCCAGGAAACCCACTGCCCGGGAAGCCTCCCGGCTTAGGAGGGGATCCTTTATCGTCCGGCCGATGAAGCGGGGAGCTCGTCGAAAGGGCTCGCACGCCCAGAGACTGCGTAGGATGGCATGGTAATAGTCCGGATGCCCCGGCTGATATTATAGAAGTTGATGCATGGCGATCTCTGAGCTGTGCTTCCCTCGGCGAAAGCTTGAGACGGCAATAGGCGCAAACGAAGGAATTACCGCGTCCCTAGGAGTCGAATTAGACAATTGGCAATTGAGAGGGCACCCAACGTACTCACCTGCAAGGCACGGGCTCTTAACATTGCCACGATAAGGGATTGACAGACTGGGGGCAAGTCTGTCTCGACATTTGGCGTGATGGGGGGGTAGTGCTCAGATCTCAAGCTCAAGCGCCATCATCGGCAGAAGCAGACCCGACTTTTTTTTCAGCCACACCCAGCGGCGTCGGCGTTGGGATTGTCCGCCACATCCACGACACCAACAGAGAGCAGGTGATTTCGACAGATGACAATGAACGAATCAAAACAAGAGGTAAAATTGCAAAATTAAATGTTGAGGGATTATACAGGTTCATATATGTAGTATGCAGCTTTTGAAAATTATCCTAGCTCAATTTATGTGCGCATAGGCAAGAGACACCTGTTGGACATGACAAGGTCTGTCCTGACATTTTTGTGGACCACCATCTCTAATCTCTAGACAACACATCTCAAACACCCACCCTCTCTTTAACCTCGGCCAATTCCAACCTCCAACGCCAAGTCCAGAGCCAAAGACCACCCAATATGGCTCCGAATAAGAGAGCGGCCAAGTCAAAACCCGCCAATTCCTCACCAAAGGATGGCGCCCCCCCTTCTCCTTTCAAGAGGCCCCCGGAAGTCCTGGAGCCCTTCATCAGCTCCCTCTCGGAGAAGCATGTCTACATCACCCACGTCGA
Source organism: Fusarium neocosmosporiellum (assembly GCA_006518225.1). NCBI lineage: Eukaryota > Fungi > Ascomycota > Sordariomycetes > Hypocreales > Nectriaceae > Fusarium > Fusarium neocosmosporiellum. The sequence goes on along the minus strand of SSHR01001432.1, from coordinate 39,498 downwards.
CACCAAGCCCGCCGACCTAAAGCGCAAGATCTTTATGGTTCCTGTCGGCATGAACATCGTCGTCGTCTTGCTCTTTATCCTGCGCATGTACTGGATCGTCCCCTGGTACTGGAAGCTCATCATGACAGGCCTCGGCCATGACAATGAGACAACCTTGAATACGTCCGACTCGACGTGGTCCGAGATTGCTTGGGAGGTTGGAAGACGCGCTTTCACCATGATGGTCGACTTTATCCTCCTTGTATTCGTCTGGCCCTGGCCCGTCGAGTTCGTCGCCGGACAGGCTCGTGGTAACCCGTGCCAGTGGAGATGGCAGGTCGGCTTCCGCGCAAAGGAGATCTACGTGCGCCGCAGCCGGGAATGGGACCAGGTCATCAAGGATCTCTTTGCCGATGAGAATTCACAGAAGATCCTCTTTGCCTACATCCGCCAGGCGACATCCCCCATGTTCCAGGAGCAAAAGACTGGCTACCTCCTCATGAACGGCGAGTGGGACCTGGACTGGGCGCGCATGATCCTGGCTCACCGTATGGTCGACAAGAAGGAAATCGCCCTAGACGCCTTCAAGAGCGTTGTTCTGGTGCACCACCCCGACTACGGCTGGATGTCCTACGATGTGCGAGGTCCCGCTGCCTCGAGCGAGGATGAGCGACGCCGCCAGGTCTTTGCCTTTAGGGATGCGCTTGTGGAGCTTGGAAAGGAGGATCTGTTCTACCGCTGGATTGAGATTGTGCAATACGAGGCCACGCAGCCTGGCGGCTTTGGACCCGACAAGCAGGAGGCTGCGGCAAAGAGGATTCGAGACCTGTTTGAAGCCGAGAACATTAACTTTGATGAGCTGTGGAAGAAGAGCGTTGGACCTATTCCATCTTGAGCGAGGGTGGCAGGCAGAGTCACATTGTATTATACACTATCCAACTATGTAGAGAATATCACCAAGACCGGGCGACATGGGTATCGGAAAGCAGCTGAGCAAAAGGAGACAGGCGCAAAGCTGGGAGACGCAAAAAGGATAAGGAACACTAAAATGCGAATATCAGTTTTGATGAAAACACCAAAAAAGAATTATTCGCCCTGCTCCCGCTCTCACTCAGCGTCGAGACTACAGCGCGCCCTTGCTTTCGCGAAGTATTTGTTTTCACCGGGGTCCAGCCTCGAATGCTGTCCGTCTAAGGCGGGCGTCCCCGGTACTCCTTAGCCGGCTCAGTCCAGGGGCTGGCGGTGTGTATGAGAACGGTGACCGGATCAACTGGCCTAGGTTCGAACTCATGACCTGGGCAGCCTACCCCGTCGGGTAGCTGGTTCCAAACCATGAGTTTTACTACTAGGCCAGCTGCCGACCGACCTGTCCGCTGTTGCCTGATGCTTCTCGGTTTTGAATGATAAAGCCTGCTGCGTTGGGGCGGGGTTGGCTGGCGGGCAGTTGGCTGACAGCTGCGCGCCCTGTCGACCAACACAAGGGCAGCATCACCGCCTATGCCCAAGGCGCCACAGCGGGTGGCCCGTACGCGAAGCGAAAGCTGCCTAAAGGTGAAGGGATGTCAGTCCAGGCCAAACTCGACAACGTATTCTGTCCTTGGTCGGCCATGTAAAATGGACAGACGGCAGGATCCTGAGTCAATGACTGATACCACAAGGTACGCCGACCTTCAGAAAGTCATTTTAACCAGTTGATATGCCCGAGATGCTTGATCTGACCATCATGAATGCGAGGGGCCAAGGCCACTTGACATGATTCCAATGTGGTATGTCATGCCACAACTTGATATCCAAATAACCAATCTGCCCAGGCACCCCTGACTTCAGGAGGCAGGGCTAAGCGCGATCAGGGGCAATAGCGGGAGCCAAGAATTGCATTTACACCCTTGGAATTACTCGGTGATGTCGGTGGAAGGATAATTCGATGTGGTTACGGCGGATGTGGCTCGCGAATCGGTTTAGGGTCTCGAATCGTTGGATCAAGGTTTGCAGAGGATATCGGTCGACAGGGTGGATATTGGAGGAGGTTTGCTAGCAGTGAGTACCGTATTATACCTGAAGATTAGAGATTGGGGCATTTGAAGCATGCTGAGCATGTCCTGGTCATCATCTCATCGAGGTCAATGGATGGCTTGAGGTGACTTTGATGAGATGAAGTTGAAATTGTGTGTTGTGGTGTTTCTTGGCTTTGTGGCTGACTAAGGGCCCAGATTAGCGCATTGCGGCGAGTGGGTGGCACGTGCGGAGAATCCTGGCTCCAGTCCTTTCCAGATGGGGCCATGCTACGTGCTGCCGTACGTACCGTGTACGTAGGCGGTGAAACAGCTTGCGTTTAGAGGGAAACATGACAGTTCCAGAGAGCCAAGCTGGCAGGATGTATTGGGGAATGAGGCTGAGATAAAGGGAGACTTGGAGTTGCCGACTATTTACACCGAGGGGGAGTGCTGACTGTACTCTCCCTCCGAGAGGAGAATCCTGCGCGAGATCAATCAATCTATCCGCAGCCTGGTCTGGACTCGGCGATTGCTGTTCCTGGATGTTACAGGTAGAGAGAGTCGTGTGCGAGCTGTCAAGGTCTAGATCCCTTCACGCGACTTGAGATTCAAGCTCTTGGCCTTGTCAGATGCTCTGGGAACGGTGTAAAAAATCTTTTTAAAAGAAGGGATTCGTGTTTAAAGTTGATAGACGGCCTAAAAAAGACTCGCAATCTCGTATTTCCTCGTCTCCTTCCCTGCATTGTCCTCGGCCTCGTTCCTGCTCCCTTCCTTCAAGAGGTCACTCACTGGCAGGCGTCCTATCACGCCCTGCGCTGATGCGGAAAATCCCCCTCGCCGGCCGCCAGCGTGTAGGTACCTTGGTTCTGCCTTGAGCAAATACACCAACTCATCAGGCTTCAGCTTTGAGACCAAGGTGCACTCTGGACTCTTTTTTTGCTCACCGCCGCCAAGCCTGCTGTTCTTCCTCTTACTAGCACTCGCCAGCCCGTTAGAAGCCGTTGAAGCTTGTCCCGTTACTACGGATCATCGTCGGCTGAGAAGCGACAATCAACCAACCAACCCCTGCTCTAGCGTCCCCCAAGAAGCCAGGTCAGTCAGTATTTTTCTCGCCGGGACATTGACATTGGCAAGGAGTATTCAAACAAGACGAGACAGGCCAAAACCGCTTCTTCCTCTGCCCTCGGCTTGCCGTTTCGTGCTGTGCTAGGGCCCCCTTTGTCTACCTACTCAACTGTCACTGGCTGGGTGGCTTCCAGAGCTAACAGACAAGACCCAGTCCAAAACCCCTAATTCTTGGGCGCGCCAACCCGCCCCATTCAGCCCAGCTCAGTCCAGTCAATCAAGTTCCCGGCCATCATATTGCCCCTTCAACGTCGCCTCGACAAACCACTTCTCCCGAATAGCCTCGCTCGCTCCGACTCGACTCGGCTCGGCTCCTCTTTCTCCCACCCGTCAAATACCCCATCAATCCATCCTCTTCGACATGTCATCGGGATTGACGCGACGCCGTGGTGCGGGCGGCGCAGGTCCCTCAGCTGAGGGAGACGCCAGCAACGGTTCTGGCCCCAGAACGAGCACCCCCAACACCAGGGACAACGGCCCCGGGACGAGCTACGAGAACGCCGAGGATGGCCGCAAGATCGCATTCGACCCTCGAGACATTAGCGAGAGCGCTGAGCGAAGCAAGCAGCCCAAGCTCACCCTTATGGAGGAGGTTCTGCTGCTTGGCCTCAAGGATAAGCAGGTAGGCACATGCACCAAAAACGCTTCAGGGCAGCTGTCCTGTTTTGCCTCGGGAGCACGACCCTAATCACAATTCTCTAGGGCTACCTCTCTTTCTGGAACGACAACATTTCCTACGCCCTCCGAGGATGCATCGTCATCGAGCTCGCCTTCCGTGGTCGCATCGCAATGGAGAAGGATGCTTCCAGGCGACGATTCCCTCTCGCAGACCGCAACATCGAAGTCATAGATGACACCCTCACCGGCGAGGTCCTCCTCGACGAAGCACTCAAGATGATGAAGCAGAGCGAAAAGATGAGCGTCGCAACCTGGATTGACCTGATGAGCGGTAAATAGCCCTGGCTGACGAGTCTCGAATTCTCCTCGCTAACAACCCCTTTTGGCACGCAGGCGAGACATGGAACCTGATGAAGATCGGATACCAGCTCAAGCAGGTCCGAGAGCGCCTTGCCAAGGGCCTCGTCGACAAGGGCATCCTTCGCACCGAGAAGCGCAACTTCCTGCTCTTTGACATGGCCACCCACCCTGTCGCCGATGGTGGCGCCAAGGAGGAGATCCGTCGCCGCGTCCGCAACATCCTAACCCAACGAACCGTCGTCCTCAACGGTAGCCAGTTCCTCCCCGAGTCGCTCGAGTTCCGTTACACACGCAGCATCGCCATGGTTTGCGCCGCCTACGCCGCTAACGTCCTCGAGAACGCCTTGTCAACCCTTGGCCACGAGGCCCGCGAGAGGGCCTTTGCGCAGACAGATGATCTGCTTGCCGACTACAGCCAGTGGCCGTTTGGCAAGAAGGCTGTGCAGAATGGCATTGGAGCCAACCTGCCCCAGGCGATCGGAGATGTAGGTTATTCTTGACTCGCACGCACCACAGAGCTAACATCGTCACAGGAGGTCAACAGTGGCAAGGACAAGGAGCTTCAACTCGAGGTGGTTGCGGCCTGTTTGAGCGTCTTCACCCGACTCGATTCCCTCCTATAGACGTGCTCATCTAGGCCACATGCGTGTCGCCATCATTGAGCACCACGCCTTGTTAACACCCAACTAACTTCCGATTTGCGCCCAGGCCAAGCCAAACCCTTTCTCTCGAGGCTTCTGTTCCGCCGACCTCACCCGCCTCTATAGTTCTCACGAATTGATGACAACAGCCTCGCCGCTCCCGTCAGGGGGAGTATGGCGAGGACCCACAAACCTACACCACCTACCACATGGAGCAATCGAAGGATATTCTGGGGTCTTGACTTTGGCGCAACGGGACCAGGGCGCAGCTTTCTCTTGACCAGGGCACGCCGAGGGTTCGACCCAGCTGTCCTGCCATTCATTGCTGAAGGCCTGTCATTGATGTTTTACTGGTGGTGTTGGTGGTGGCCCGCATACTCCCGGCCCCTATGCCCTTTTTTTAATGTCTTTTTTTGTTCTTCTTCTTTTTTTTTGTCTTGGTCGAGACACATCTATTCTTCCGTTGTTTTTGGGAAACAAAAAGAAGAGGGACGGAAATGGCAGTGTTTGTGTATGTATGTGTGTTCAGGAAGGCAAAGGAAGGGGAGCCATAGGTTGATACGATACGTGAAGCGTACTAAAGCCAAAGCCGTACTGTTTGTCGTTGATTTTTGGGGGAGGGAGGTGTTTCTGCTGGTAAACTGTTGTAATGAGAAAAATAAGAGGGGGCAGATATGCTCTCTCATGGAACACGGGCGTCTGTCTGAAAGAGTAGATTCTGTGGTGTCTTTCCTTTCAGTGGTGATGTTGGTGATGGCTTCAAGACGGGTGTCATTCAGACAGACGAGAACATGCGATGGATGGCATCTTGGGAAGGGAGAATTTGCACACCCAGGCAAGGATTCATTCTGCATTAAACGGCGCGTTCAAGGCACGCTCTTTCATTCATGCTGATCAAGGGGAAAACGTCCACTACTTATGTGCTATATGCAATGCCTTGCCTTGCCTTACAAAGATGAATCTCTGCGCGCCGCTCCTTTGATGCATCCATCCCCCTTTGCTTTTTGCCGACCGGGACTCCTCCAGCGCCGTGTCTTGAGAATAAACAAAGCATAATCAATCTTGCTTTTTCTTTCAGCCCTTTCGTCTTTCTCGTTGGCATTATGTTTGTCTTGTCATTCCTGGGCTTTTACTTCTTTCGTCCACCGACGCCCAGACTTCCCTCAAAGCCAGGACGGCCCTTCTTCTTGCCTCCGACGGCAGGCTTCTTCTTCTTCTTGCCAGCCTTTCCGAGGAGCTTGTCGTCACGTCGCTTGCGCAGGTTGTCCTCTCGCTTACGCTGACGCTCCTTCTGCGCAAGTTTGACGCCGTCAGACCGCTCGCGCCAGGCCTTCTCACTCTTCTTCTTAGCCGCCTCCTTGCGCTTGACAGCACGCTTCAGGAGCGCCTCGTCGTCGCGAATCTTCTCGCCCTCGGCGCGGCGGCGGGCCGTCAACCAGACATCCTTCTCCTCGATGTCAGCACGCTTCTCGGGGTCGAGCTCCTCAAGGCGCTTCTTCTGGTTCTGCACCTTGATAAGGGCGGTCTTGGCATCTGAAGGACCCTTCTTCTTGCCCTGGTTGAGGACGTAGCTGAGATCGTGCGAGAGCTGGGCGCCATCACCAAAGGCCACGCGGCCAAACGTAAAGTTGCTGGAGTTCTCGTCGAGCTCGACGGCGGGACTCCTGACACCGGGGGAGCTGGATGCCAGAGCCTCCTCGCGCTTCCGCTGCTCCTCCAGCTTAGCCTGCTTGCGCAGTTCCTGCTTATGGGCCTTGCGAAGCTCCTGCTTCCTCCGCCGCGACTCGATAAGCTCCTGGCGTGTGCGGATGGGCTTGCCGTCGGGGCCGTCAGCTTTTCGGGCGGCGCGTAGGGCCTCAATCTTGGCCGCTAGTCGTGCGCGGAGGGCCTCGGTGTCGGCGGGGATCTTGATGTGCTTGGGCTTCTCGGAGGGAGGGATGGTGGATGAGACGGATGTGGTTGCGCTGACAGGCTCGGCGGGAACCCCAGGGGCAGCTGCCGAGGAGTCGAAGGTGGGAGAGTGTGGCTCGGATTCGGGCATCGAGTTATCGGTAGCCTGGTCGTCCTTTTCCAGCCCCGAGATATCCATGGGCTCAACCTCGCCGTCACCTTGAACAGCCGATGTCTCGTCCGTCTCCCTTTGCTTCTGGGCCTTGGCGGCGGGACTCTTTGCTTGCTTCTTGGCGGCTTGCTTCTGTGATTTGGGTGTAGGGGCGGGCGCCTCATTTTCTGCGTCGGTGGCTTCTGACTTCTTGGCCTTCTTGTCAGCCTTCTTCTCCTTCTTCTTTTCCTTCTTGGCAGCCTTCTTTTCGTCTTTTTTTGAGAGCTTGGAGGATGTCGCCTCGGCTGGGGTCTTGGCATCTACGTCGTCGAGCTTCTGCTTCTTGTTGCCTTCGGTCTTTGTCTTGAGGCCCTCGCCGGGCTTCTCGCTGTCAACGCCTGGGACGGGGTCGTAGTCCTCCCACTCATCTTCGTCATCGCCATCGTCTTCTTGTTGCATCTCGCGTAGCTTGCGCTTGTTCTTTGCGCGCTCATCCATAACTTCCTTAGCGTTTCTGTTAAGCTCGCTGTCAGGGTCCAGCTTTCCGCGACGGGCAGCGGCGGCCTCTTGCTTTGTCTGCTTCTTCTTGCTCCATTGGTTCTAGAAGAGATGAATTAGCCTCGCCTGTAGGCTGCCGGGTGGGATTGCGCGGTGGATGACAGGTGGTGTGGTTTTCTCTGGGGGCGGGGAGAGTTTGGTTGGTTCGAAGTGAGAAACGTACACTTGTGTCTTCGCCATAGTACATCTTGGCCGGGATAAGACTCAAGAGGCCATCAAAGGCCTTTGCATGGTCGCGCAGGCGATCCTATAGTGCTTGGGTCAGCTTCACGGCTTCCTATTGCCATGCTTGCCGTCATGTTTGGCTGGCGACAGGCGGGGCACGAGGGCAACTGTGAGGACGGACCTGCAGCGAAGATTCGGCCATGGTGAGGACGTGTATCCGCTATGTCGACTGTGTTTTTTCGATATAGGCGATAGGGCGGTGAGGGTGTCCTGGTTGGGGCCCTGTGATGCTCGCCGTGGTGGTTCGTGAGGTTGGAGAGAAAGCTCGGAAGGCGATTTGGCCGACCTCGATTTTTTTGGGGACTGCAGTGATTTTTTTTTTCTCTGTCCAGTCCCTTCCGTTTTGGTCCAAACGGGCTTTGTGGGGAACCACAGCCGCCTACTCCACCCCTGTACTTTAGCTTACTGCCGCCTCGACACAGACGGGGATAACCTTCAAGGGTCTCGACAGGAGAGGATGTATGGTTACAATCATGGAAGATGGCGAGGGCCGGATAAATATTTGTTCTCTTTGGTATGTATAGGTATAAGGGTCTCTTCCAATAGCTACTGCTGACATTCTCGACTCTCAAGCCATCCATCCCAAGCGACTAATCCAATCGCCTCATATATTGACGACATTGACAGGAGTCGATGTTGAGGAACAAAATACATCGAATGACGATACATATGAGTACCTAGGAGGAACAATATCATTATATCAATATTGTTGATGAGTATTTAAAGCAAAAAGTGTCTTTTATGCTCTTACTACCAATCCCTGCCGCCTCTATGTATCTCGCCATAGAAGGGACATGTAAGAGCAACGGCAAAAGCTAGAACATTGGCTATGACGCCTCTAGTGAACCAGTCTCGGAGCTCGTTGTAAAATCCAAGTAGAAGCTTATTAGTAGTTGTCTGCAAACTTATCCATCTTGATGCCAAGGGAAAAGAGTAGCAACGTCAACTCTTCCAACTCTACTCTTTGCGCCAAGCATTCACCCACTTCTATCATCTTCTAATTAGTCTCATATATCACCCTTCAGAAACCAAATCATGCGAGAAAAAAGAGTCATAATTTAATGTCGCTATATGCTTTTAGAAAAGCGAGCCGATCACCATGTAGCATCGGCAACCCATGCATCAATGCCATGAATGCCGCAATCCAATGCAATGCAATGTTAAACGGGAACCGGCTGATAACCAACCAGAGATCTTCAGTCACGCATCATCGCCATGGCAGCTTTTAGACCGTGCTTCATTTCTTCTTTCCCTTCTTGGCGGCCATCTCCTTCCGACGAGCCTCCTTGGCCTCAAGCTCGGCCTTCTTAGCCTTTTCCAGTGCTTCCTTCTCTTCACGCTCAGCCTGTCACCGAGTTAGTAATGGATCGTAAACCGGCCAGGCCAAATGGTGGGACTAAAAGGCTCACCTGTCTTCGGGCAGCATCGAGAGCGCGCTGCTCACGGATGGCCTTGAGACGCGCCAGATCAGCCTTGGCCTCATCTGTCTTGCCCTGGGCTGTCAGGCGCATATGTCTCTCCTTTGCGGCGGCCGCCTCCAGAGCCTCGCGCTCACGTCGACTCGGGGCAGCCATGTTGCTGACTCCCTCTGTGATCTCGTCAACACCCGCCTTGGTCTGCTTGCGGGCCTTCTTGGAGTGATTGGGGTTGGCGGGCATATCGTCATCGTCGTCACTATCCTCCTCACTATCGTCGTCGTCGTCGTCGTCGTCGTCGTCGTCGTCGTCGTCGCTCGAGGGCATGTCGCCGACCTCGACAGTCTTGGCTCTCTGCTTGGCTATGGCTGCCTCTTTGCGGGCCTTTTTCTCAGCCTTGCGGTCTTCGCGTGATAGTTCCTGGACTGGTGCCGCGGAAGGGCCAGGAGCATCGTCGTCATCGTCGCTGTCCTCTTCTTCGGTAGTCTCGTCCTCGGTGGTCTCGTCATCTTCGCTGTCGTCGTCATCGTCATCGTCGTCGTCCTTGCGTTTGGCGTCAACGCTCCACATGCTGATCTCGTTGCCATCGGCGTCGACGGGGCGAATATCACGCGAGAATTTCTTGCCACCTAGAGTCGCTGTCAGATTCGCCAGGCCAAGAGCAATAGACGAGGGCGTTAAACGAACTCACCTCCTCGAGCGGGCTTTCGAAACTTGCCTCCGCGACCGCGAGAGCTCGTTCCGGGACCGCCAGCCATCTTGGGCAATTCGAATGATATAGGTGAAGGAGGAGGGAGAGGCGAATGCTAGTATCAATAACTTGTAGTCGTATATGAAGCTTTGAATGTCGAGGCTGGTTGCTAATGAAAGCGCCGAGTCTATTGTTTTTTGAGTTTTGAGTGTCGATGTTGGTGTTTGTTTGCTGATCAAACTTGACCGGAGGCGGGGTAGCGGGGTAGCTAATGACGGCAGCTTCCAGTTTTAATACCTATGGATGGATGTGCGTGAAAGGAGGCAAGATCAAGGGGTCGGATGTTTGCCGATCAGGGATTGATCAGGGCCGGGAGTGACACTGCGTCACTTGATAGAGCAGACGTGACAGGGATGGGGGAGATTCGCGAGTAAGTGAAAAGGTTGACTGTAGAAGAAGACTGTTGGATTCTACAAGATAGGCAGGCCAAGATACGTACACAAGGTGAAAGGAACAAGAGGTAGAAACCCAGCTCGGAGAAACCTCCTGAAAGCAACGTGAATCAAGAGTGTGACTCAACTCAGATGCAACCTAAGCCAAAGAGCATCACGGAACCCCCAATGGATGTGAGCTGACTGTTGGCAGAGGCAGAGCAGCCCAACGGCGCGACGAGCCCACTGTGAACAAGCCCTGTAAGAGGTCCGTTGCAGCAGGTAGGGACCATCGATGGAAAATCCACCATCTCCAGAGCCGCTGCGCGAATGGGAGTGCCCCTGTTTGTCGTGGTTTGATCCGCTCTGGAGAGGGGCGCGCGTGCTTTCAACGAATGTCAATGTGCCATTCCTGTCCATCAGGCACACGACACGAGACGTGATGTGCTGCAGAGCACAAGAAGAAACCTGGATCCTTGACTCACCGCTGGTGCATAGGTAGATGGATATCTACCTTCCTGGAAGAGCCAAGCCTTGTCGCTGTTGGACTCTGTTGCAGCCATTCATTCCGTGGTTTCATGCTGCAATTGAAACACGGTCAGTCCGAAGAGGGAGGTGTATTTTGGGTATCATTATTGCAACTAGCAATTTTGAAGCATAGTCAACAGCAAAATTATAATTCTGGTTGAAGATCAAGTTCATGACATTCTTAGAATACTGCCTATCCAACTTCATGATCTCTCCCCCATCTTGCTTCCTCAGCGTGGGACCCCCAAAATCACGGCACATCAATTCTCCGCTCCACCACACCCCACCCACTGCACAGAACAAAACCACCATCAACCGACCCTCTCTTTTGAACTTTTTCTTTCTTTTTTCTTCAACCTACTAGAAAACTGAAATCCTTCAAATTCACTCTGGCTTTCACTTCACCATGGATGCAACGGAGGGGAAACTGGAGGAAAGAGAATATTGTCGCTGACTTACCCTCTGCCCTGTTTTGCGGCTCCGGCTGCGCGTTGGGGGGGAGAAATTTTGATGCGGCACATACCTTCAACAACAAGACTCTTGACTTTGTTTGGGTGGCAAGGTCCAACGTAGAATCCACGCGTAGATGGCAGATTGCCTGCCTGTTTGCCCGCCTCTGAGCAAAGCTTGCGAGCGTTGCTGCGGCAAAAGAAGGACATCAAGGCTGTGATACAGACTTTGTGGTCACGCGCCTCAGCGCGTCTTGAACCATATTCTTAACTCTTGAGCTGCTGGACATCCCTCTCTAGCCCAGGAGGGACGCGTCCATGTTAAATGGGTTGACCTCGATAGATGTTCTCTATCGATGTTCTTCCATTCAGTGCTGTCGCCAAGATACACCACAGCTTATCGCGGACATGAGTTTCTAATGGGGATTCATCGTCACGGATACGTTGTCTGCTTCAACATCCAACCATTATCCAACAAGACTGAGAAGCAATGACGACTCAAATTCTACCCGTAATACTAGTTTTCGTCCAAGAATTCAGTCATTCCAACCCTGCACCCCATATTCGTAGCCCAAGGCCATCCTATCGCCTCTATCACCGTGGTGGACACACCTAATCAAACACTCAATCAAAACAACCTTTTCCTCCAACCCAAAAGTAAGCCTTTGACTGAAACAATCCTATGCTCTCTTCCATATTCAAAATTCAATCGAAGCCCTATCCTAATTTGACTCAACTGTTTGTCGCTCCCGTCGTCGTCTTTCTCTCTCTCTCGCGGCTGCAATCTCAGACACTCGGAACATGACATAACCGACCTCATCGGCCTGGTCCTGATCTATCGGCACGCCAGAGATGTGACGGAGACGTGCAGCCCGCCACTCTGCCAGTTCCTGCTAGTACTTTGGAGTCTCTCTCTTAAATATGGTATTGAACCAATTCTGCGAATCCCACTGGATTGCCCTAATCTCGGACCGGTGTTGCGGGCTGAGCTTGGCGAACTCCCCAAAAGATACTGGGTTTTGCCAGTCAACATAGTTGACAAAGTGTGCTGGGAAACGCTGTTCGGTAGGTGGTTGGGCTTCGGATGCCCCAAAAGTCTGACCTGTCCCATTGTCGACAACGCCCTCCGATGGCTCGCCAAACGGGATATACCCATCAGCGTCCACCTCTATTTCCGGGCTTGCGGATCCGACGTGAGTAAAGCAAGGCTCAGAGATATCGAGTTGATCTCTCGGGGAGTGTTCATGATCCCCCAAGGATATCTGTGTCTGCATGGACGAGGTCAAGCTGGGGGTGCTCGCGGGGCTCAAGACGGGCCAGGATGTGCCCTCGACTACCGGAAACTCTGACATATAGCTCGCCGGGGGTAGTTCTTCTTCAGATTTATCCGAATCGTCCGTCAGGTAGCCACCTTCACTCGATAGGAGGTAGTCGGGGCCTTCAGCCAAGTCGTTGTTGAAGTAGAATGTTGCAGCATAGGGGCCAGGGAAGACGATGCTGGCGAGAGGTTCGTCGATATTGGAGGTAATTTTGCTTTCCATGACGTAGATATATCCCGGATTCAATGCGGCAAGGAAATAGATGGAGATCGCGTTAAAGACGTGATGGAATGTGTTGTTCCTTAGTTGTGGTGTGAAGATCTAGGGCTTGATGGCTCGGTGGATAAAGGGTGAAGGAAAGAGTAGTTAGGGGGGATTCCAATGTCCCTGCCATTATAAAGGCGTCTGTGTCTGTTGGGGAAGGATGCTTTGGGCAGCGCCTTGTTGGAATCGAAGTGTTGGGTCTGTTTACAAGGAAACGACCATCAACTTGGGTCCTTCTGAGAACATCCCGTTGTCTAGCTTTTTTTCTGCCGGTTCATGTGCAGTGCGGCGCGTGAGTGCTTAATCTTGACGGTTTCTGGCTGTCATAACTCAAGCCGAGTTTCAGAGTTAGAGTTGAGATAAACCTCTATCCTTAGGACTTGGGTATGAGACTCGTTCTCATATTCACAACCAGCAACACGAGGCCCACCCGTCAACGACATTAAAGTAGACCTGGATGTGGCAGTCTTCGGATGAGACATCCATCAAGTGTCCAACAGAAACACTCCCGAACCTGTGTCGTTCGTGACTGTCAGTGGATGGATGAGATTTAGAGTCATCTGCAATAAGGGTCCGTACCAAGAAAGTATAACCAATTTTTTCGTAAGCTCCAGATCTGTCACATCGTGCAAATATCAATTTTGAAAATGGCCTCTGCCCCCTCTTACTTCGACATGGCCTGCAGGACATCTTCCAGTCTCCTCTTCTTATGCTTCCGCAATGCCAGCACAGGAGCCGCCCGCTCCGAGGCCACCAGGATTGGGCCCTTCTTAGGAATCGGCTTTGGCTTTGGTTTATCTCCTCGGATAACAGAGCCTCGTGTGAAGGTGTACTGCCCCGTCGCGAACAGCCCCCGGCTTACATATGATGGTCGAGTGCCGATACTAGATCTACGAGTGCTGTGTCCTAGGTGAAGACACGCGAACGGCCGCGAAGGGAGAATGAAGGGGCCGGCAACAGCTCTTTGGGGTGGAAGGGCGCCGCGAGCATGTAGGTCTCGGTCTGAGCTAAGCTGGCCGAGAAATGAGTAGAGCCAGAACGCCCAAGGCTCAAAGGCTACGCCGTGACATGCCCGAGCTTCGCTAGATGCAGCGTGAGTATCCCACGAAGGTGTTCGCACCTTTGCCATGTCGGTGAGATAGTCGAGGAGAGGTGGCGCTTGGCGATCTTGGACGAACTTTACAGCACATCTGGAATCGCCGCATAGCGAGACGAGGTCGTTGTCGATCCTTGCGGCAAGGTCACTGAGACGATGCGTCCGCGTCTCCTCCAATGGCGCAAACAGCATCAGATAACGTAACAGCGAGTCCTCAAGCCCAGACACCTTTTCGGCCCGCTCCCAGCCATGCTCCTGTGCGGCCTCTTCACTCTGCCTCCAGTCATCCCTCGCACCCATGACATCGTAGAGCGCGAGCGAAGGGAATTGAGACACCCACTGCAACGACTTCTTGGTGGTGGACTGATCGCCCCATATGCGGAGTATGCGCAGCAACGGGAACGGGTCGGACTTCTCGGTCCACCCCCGGACCAGGCGGTCCGAGACTTGCGGGAAGATGGTACGGAGCTCATCAGCGGGTTGAATTAGCTCGAGAGCGCCGAGATTGGGCATATCAGCAAGGCAGAGCAAGTCGTGTGTGTTGAAGGAGCATCCGCCTGTAAGAACGAGGTGGGTGATGAAGTCTGTGGGTGGTGCCGTCAAGGGCAGAGTGTAGCGGGTGAGGTCATCCCCAGGGCGGCAGATGTGTTGGCGGAAGCGATAAAGACTTAGAGTTTTGTCATCTTCTGCCTCTAGGAACAGCTTGGAGAAGAGTTTCCAGGCGTGGAGACATTCACCTCTGATAAGCTGTCAGTTCCCTCTGCATCTTGGCTATCCCGAGAGATCCGCCACTCACCTCGCCTCAAGGAACCGCCATATGCGCCACAGCAGACGCGGTGGGAGATCCTCAAGATCTGCCACCGAACCCACCGAGCCGATGTTATCGGCGACGACCTTGATGGCCATGTTTGCCAAGGACCGAGGCCCCCGGACACCGCGGGCAGTAACGGCGGGATACCGGCGGCGACGGCTCCAGTCTGCCGCGTCTTGATCTGCCTGGGTGAGCGAGTCGCGCGACAAGACCCATTCCTTGAAGACTTGGCCTGTTTCCTGGTCAAACGTGGCAATCATGGCGGAATATCCGAAGAAAAAACCATGAAATTATGCCTAGTGAGATAGACGGAGCCGGGTTTAGAAAGTTGATGAGTGAGAAGGTGCAAGTGGTCGGATTGTTTGGTGTTGAGGCGGTGGATTATCACAGTCTCAGTCAGGCCCTTGCAGCATCACTGCCACGACCACGCCGGCCTTGATTTATAATAGATGATACTTGAACAGATCAATCACATTGCCAAAATTTTCTCATTTTTGTGCATTTTAATCGTCTAATTGATCTCATCCATGGCGGAGATCCCGACTTGGACAATAACCGTCGGTTCCTTCCATTTCCTTTTTTAGGAGGCTCATGCAGGAACAACCGACGCCATTCAACAACGGCCGCCCTTTGAAGCGATGACTTCAAGCCATCCACCTCATCTCAACGCTGGAGCTTCCAATATTTTAATGCGCCCGGGTAATTCTTTTTCAGCTGGCATTTATCCAAAAACATGCTTGTGGTATCCAATTGCAACGTCTCTACTCATATATACCCCCTCTACAGCATGGGCTTCAGGTCCTCGGCCACGGTGAAGGGAGCTTCCGTCTTGCTCTTGATCTCGTCGACGGTGACGCCATCGGCGATCTCGATAAGGGTCAGGCCGTGGGCAAAGTCAACGTCAAAGACGCCCTGGGTCACAGTTAGCATCGCATCACACGGCAAATGCAGACTCAGGTTCACTTACAAGCTCGGTGATAATTCTCGACACACACGCCCGTCCAGTCAAGGGGAACGCGCACTGCTTGACAATCTTGGGGTTGCCCTTCTTATCTGTGTGCTCCATCGTCACCACAACCTTGGTCTCGCTGGGGTTGCTGACGAGATCCATGGCACCGCCAAAGCCCTTGACCTTGCCTGGAAGCATCCAGTTGGCAAGGTCACCAGTACCGCTAACCTGCATGGCACCCAGGATGGTGAGGTTGATGCGTCCACTGCGGATCATGCCAAAGCTCTCCTCGCTGCCAAACACGGCCGCGCCAGGCTTGAGCGTCACAGTCTCCTTGCCAGCGTTGATCAGGTCTGCGTCCTCATCGCCCTTCTTGGGGTAGGGGCCCAGGCCCAGGATACCGTTCTCGGACTGCAGCTGCACCTCAACGTCGGGACCGACAAAGCCGGGGGCGAGCATGGGCATACCGATACCCAGGTTGGCGTACATGCCGTTCTTAAACTCCTTGGCAGCGCGACGCACGATGCGCTCTCGCTTGGCCGCTGTGTCGCCGGTGCCGAGGGCCTTTGCGGCCGCAGGGTCGTTCTCGTCCTTGGCCCAGGTGTACTTCTCAATAGCCTTCTCCTCGGTGCTCTGGATGACACGCTTGACGTAGATACCGGGCAGGTGGACGGCCTCGGGAGGGATCTCGCCGGGCTCAACGATGTGCTCGGCCTCGACAATGGTCATCTTGGCGTTGCGGCCCATGGCGCCGTTAAAATTGTGCGCAGCGAGGCGGAACTGGCAGTTGCCGAGCTTGTCGGCCTTGTAAGCCTTGACGAAGGCATAGTCGCCGTCAATGCTGTGCTCCAGGAGGTATGACTTGCCCTTGAAGACCTTGACGTCCTTGGGGTACGAGTACTCGGCGGGGGAGCCATCGGGCTTGTTCCGGAGGGGAAGATCGCCAGTCTGGACCACGGTTCCAAAAGCGGCGGGGGTATAGAAGGCGGGAACTCCCTTGCCACCAGCGGCGCATCGCTCGGCGAGGGTCCCCTGGGGGGTCAGCTCAAGCTCGACCTCGCCAGTGAGGTACATGGTCTCAAAAGTCTTATTCTCGCCAATGTAGCTGGCAATCATCTTGCGGATCTGCTTCGTCTTGAGAAGCTTGCCAAGACCCGAGTTGTCAGTACCGGCGTTGTTGGACACCGCTGTGAGGCCAGTGATCTCGGGCTTGTTCAGGACCTCGTTGATGAGCGAGTCTGGTACACCGCAGAGACCGAAGCCACCGCAAAGGAGCGTCGTGTTGGGCTTCATGTCCTGGAGGGCCTCCTTGGCTGAAGGGAAGACCTTGTTGATCTCGGCGCGGCGCGCGGTGGCCGAGAATGATCGCGTGAGGACGGCATTGGGCTTGAAGGTGTCAGTGATGCTTCAGGAGCTCACATGGTCATGAAAGAACCTACGTTGGAAGCATTTCGAGCGAAGGCTCGAAGAGTCCTTAACCGAAAAGCAGCGGAAGGCATTTTGTGAGTTTATGAGAGAGGATGAGGGTGGAGGGGTAGAGGTAGAGGGTAAGGCGGGAATAGCTTCAGGATGAATCCCTGCTGTCGGCTATGGGTCGTATTCGTCTCGAGCAGCAGCTACAGCTATGAGCGATCAATTGCGCTTCATACACCGGTATTCACCTCGCGAGCAGCAACGGCAAGGAAGTAATAAGACGAGACGAGACCCTTGACAAGCTTAAGCCGACAATGACGATGGTAATGGATGGACGCGGGCCGTTGGCGGGGGATTCCCGTTTATTAAGGCCGGCGCTGGCCGCAGCTTCACGGAGTTTTAAACATACAGCCAGGTACCTAGGCTACCTAAGCAGGAGCATGGATTCCGCTCCTCTCTCGCATCCGCACGGCATGGAAGCTTCGGAAGCGAAACTCGGCATTCGGGGCCGCTTCCGTCGACTCCAAAACGTCTCCGTCAACGCAACGGCTGCCGGGTAGTGGCCAGCTTGTGAAGCGGGAAGTGGAGGACCCTTGCACCCCTCTCTCTAACCAACTGTCCAGCCCGAGGATGATTGATGATGCCGATGGGCTGGACGCCATTCAGCTAGCGGGCAGCGGGGGTTCAAGTCCGGGGCAGCTGTTAGTGGGGGATCGGTCCGCTGCTTCTTGGCGGGTAATGGGTTTTCCGCACTGGCCGGCTATTCGTTTCGGGAGTTGTCATGATGCATTTCGACAGAGGACTTTGCTGGAAATGACTAGTTGGACGTGTTTCGGGGGTCAAGCAGCTCGGTCTTCAGTCGCCGTTGATCTCGGCGGAAATCAAGTCCTATTAGTACTATTTCTCAGTTGACACTCTGTGGGCTCCGTTTCCCGTTCCGTCCGCTTTCCGAACCGAAAATCCTTGTGTGTGGTTTGTTCAACTTCCGCGTCAACGCCTCTCCCATGTGACCATGATATCTCCAAAACGCCAGTTTAACCCCCCCAACCCCTAAATGCTTTCGCGCAATGACTCCGTGTCGATACAATTTTGGCAAAATGATCGTTCGTTTTGAACGTCATGAGAAAAACAAAACAAAACAAAACAAAACACCGGGTATTCCTTTATCCCCCCACTGTCAACTCAAAACTGCCACTCCGTCTAAGCGGCATTGGCATTTTCCAGGTGTAGAGAAATAAGCCCTACCAGGTTTCCCTCCGTGTCGATAAACTCTCCAACGTCCATGATGAACTGTCGGATGCCATATCGCAAGTGCTTGACCTCGCCAAAGTTGTGCTCGATCAACTCCTCAGCGGCGCCGAGATCGGGGACCCGGAGGTGGCACGTCGGTGTAGCGGCGCCAAACCTGGCCATCTGCCGCTTGTGCTCGAGCCGGGCTTGGCTGTCGGGCGTGGTTCTCATCTGGACCAGGGCGCCCGTGATCTTGAGCTGGCCCTTGTCTTCGCCTGAGTTGAAAAAGTTCATGGGCTGCACGTCGAAGAAGGATGATCCCCACTGTCGCTTGCTGGGGTCATCAGCCTCTCTTGCGTTCATGTCGCCATAGAACTTCCATCCGAAGCAACGGGAGTAGAAGTCTGCTGCTCGTTGAATGTTGAAGCAGTACAGGATGAGAAAGTCTGGGGTACCGCCGATGACCGGGAGTTGAGGCTTCTGACTAGGGGGTGTGGGAAGGTACTGAGGCTCAGTGTCCAAGTCGGCCAACTCTCGAGGCTCGTCGAACCCATAGTAACTGTCATGGGAGTCGATCCCACAGAACGGCGCCCTCGGGAATGAAGGGGATGCCCAGCCATTTACAGGGTTCGTCATGTCTGGTTGCTCCATGATGGATAGTCTGCCTGCTGGCTCACTACCCTTGACGATTGCAAAGGCGGAGGAAAAGGTCGGCGGCGTGGTCATCTCTGCTGTAGGGGTGCTGAGCGAATCGTGGCCCAGAGATGGTACTGGCGAGGGCGTTCTTCGATAGGCATCTACGTCCATGGCTGATGACGACAGAGAAAGTGGTGATGGCTCGTTCGTGAAGGAGTCCATGTTGAGTTGATGAAGAAGAAATGACACCAAAGAAATAATGCTGACTTGTCTGAAACTCAGGACTCGATCGATGAATCTCTCTCGAGTAGCTGTCAAAGAAGCAAAGCGAAAAAGGCCGTGAGGCAACAGTCTAAGACAAACTTCAAGATAAGTAAGTGACGTGACAAGGCGAGCTGAGAACAAGCAAAGCCGAACCAGTCTGTGGCCAAAAGGTGACTTCAGCTGAGAAGCCTCACCACGGATCCTGGCAAGGGCCGTCTCGCTCTTATAGCCGGAGCCAGGGTGTTGCCAGCTTTCTCCCTACAGGCCGCGTGCTGCCAAAAGCAATGAATTTCGCGATTGAGACTGAGGAAGCGGAACCTTGGCGTCTGTGCATCCAGGCCAACTCCGGGTAAGTGGTATGGAGGTTGAAGCAAGGAGAGGGCGAGACATCAAAACACACACAAGAACCCAAAACGCGATGTGGTTCTGCGTCAGGGCCGATTCAAGAGCCAAAGACGTCAAGGGCGGAAGAAACCTGCAGCAGGCTAGGCCAGCCACATGTGGGTAGGAAACTGACGCGACACACTAGAGCTGCGTGCTTTTTCTCTTCTTTTCTTTGCTTGCTGAGTCTTGACGCCATCTGCATGTATGTCTGGGGGAGCCGGAGAGCCGTCCATGCCGCTTCTTAGTTTTGCTGCTCGTCCTTTTGTTGTTGTTATTCATGTTGGTGAGAGCTTCATCACTTTTTGCTGGAATGGTAAACAAAGACAAAAGTCCCCGGCGGCCCGCAAGATGATCGAGCCGTTGTCTCAACAGACGGCTGTACCTAATTTACCCGCATTGTTTAGACGAGGTCGGTTGCTTGTGAAAATGAACTTGTCAGGTTGTAAGTAGCCCAGGTTGACAATGTCTCAGGTCCCAAATGGCTCCCACGGCTGGCGATCCCTCCCAATCAAGACGTAGACGGCACAGATGCGGCTGTCAGGTGGATCGCGACTGGGCCTGAGCGTGCTGCAAGGCGTTGCACGTCTATGTTTGACAGTTTAGCTAATGGAAGCAAGGGTTGCTTGATGTGATGGCCCAGGTGATTCCATGAGCCGATAGCTGCATATTGCAAGCGCAGGGGCAGACTCCGGTCGCGTATTCTACTCCAAGCTGAAGAGGTGATGATCGGATCCGTAAAGTAAGGGGACTTTGAGACTCGACGATAATAATCCTAGTTTCGGTTCCGATGGAGATCGGCGTTTTTCCAAGTAATCACGCGCTGTGAGAGGTTCCATCCTTTGCTGCAGGGACTCTCACGCACTCGCACACTCTCTGGTTGCGTTGCGGTACGTACCTGCCTATCGCCGATAAGCAGAGTGATAAGCCCAATTGGGATCTTATCGCCCCGCATGCGCGAGACGGAGGAAAAAAAATTACCTGCCAGACCCAAGCAGACAAATAGTGGTAGCCTCAACACCAACGATTCTTTGACGGAAACCGCCATTATTCGGACGGCGCAACAACCTCCGTCATCATGGAGTCTAGTTCGAAACGGCGTAAGCTCGATCATTCCGGCTCCGGTCTGAGACACGATGGTCTCATCGACTTCGAGGCCAGGAGCTCGGCGCGAGTCTCAACTGCCAGCACCTTTGTCCTCCAAACCGATGAGCTTCTCAAGGAAGCAAAGCTCGACTATGCCAAGGCATTGAAAGGTGTTGATGCGCACCTGCATCGCCTGAAGGAGGCTATCGACTCTGCGCCTCCTCACGACGCCGTGCCCGTTCGTTCACTCGAACCTATTAACGAGTTTCTAGAACTAACCCATTTTCCAGATTGCTGAAGCTACAGCCAGCTTCGAGAAGAAACATCACGTCGTTGTTCCCTATCCCGAGCCGAGACCCGCCAAGGATGCGCCTTACAAGCTTTCGTTTGCCAAACCGGCTCAGTACAATGTCGTTGGCAGCTACGTCGCAAAGACCATGATCAAAACCCAGGCCCAATTCGGCATCGACATGGTAATCCAGATGCCGAAGACCATGTTCCAGGAAAAGGACTACACAAGCATGCGATACTTTTACCGTCGAGCGTACTATATCGCCTATGTTTCTGCGCACGTCAAGAAAGAGTTGGGTACGGAGTTGGACCTTGGTTTTGAACTTCTCAATGAGAATCCTCTCCTGCCCGTGCTTACTCTTCGACCCAAGCCTGAGGAAGAGGAGGAACCCAAGGAGTCAAAGAGCAAGGCTTCTAAGAAGAAGGCGAAGGCGCCAAAGTCTCCCTATGTCATTCGCGTAATTCCTTGCGCCCCCGATGGACTCTTCCCCAAGTCGAAGCTCCTCCCGGCCTCGAACAACAACAAGAGCGGAGAAACTGACGACAAGAAGACCCAATTGAGCACCCCCTTTTACAACTCTACTCTCAAGGCAGAGGAGACGTTCATCTCGTACCTACGAGTTCTCACACACGCCAAGAACGAATGCCCAGCCTTCCCTGATGCCTGTGTCCTCGGCAGAATCTGGCTGCAGCAGAGAGGCTTCGGAAGCTCTATATCTCATGGTGGCTTTGGACATTTTGAGTGGGCGGTAATGATTGCCCTCTTGCTTCAAATGGGCGGACGAAACGGTCAAGCAGCACTGTCGACGTCGTTGAGCAGCACCGAGTTGTTCAAGGCTGCTGTCCAGTTCCTTTCAACCACCGACTTCAACAAGAAGGCCTTTGTCTTTGGATCTTCCAAGATCAGCCCTGACACTGTTAAGGAATCTGGCCCTGTCATGTTTGATCCGGTGCGAGAGCTGAATATCTTGTCCAAGATGAGCTCCTGGTCAGCTAGTCTCCTGCAGATGCACGCCAAGTCCACCACCGATCTTCTCGCCGACGAAGCCGCCGACAAGTTTGAACCGATCTTTATTGTAAAGTCGGATGCGCCTCTGCAGACCTTTGACGCCATCTTTGAGATCAAGAGCCAGGATATTTCCAAGGCCTCTAAGTCCCCCGACCGCAGAGGCCCTGCCTGGGACTTCAGCCTGGAGGCGCACAAGATTCTCAAGAAGGCCTATGGTACTCGAGCCCAGCTTGTGCATTTCCAGCCGCCCTCGAGAAAGGGTTGGTCATTGAGCTCCTTCCATCCTTCGGATTCGGACAAGGTCCGTTTTGGGGTCATGTTTGAGTTTGCTCAGATGTCTCGCCAAATGGAGCATGGTCCTCCAGCAGAGGAGCAAAAGGACGCTGCGCGATTCCGGCAATTCTGGGGTGAAAAGGCTGAGCTGCGCAGGTTCAAGGATGGCAGTATCCTCGAGTGTATCGAGTGGACGAGCAAGGTTCCTTTCCAGATTTGTGAGGAGATTACTGCCCATATTTTGAAGCGACACCTCAAGATTGTCAAGGAAGAGATCACTCCCTTTGGTGCCGGCTTCTCCAACGTTATCACCTTGTCTCACATGGATAAGGAGGCATTTGATGCAGCTCGACGGGCGTTCCAGACTCTGGAGCATGATATCCGGAATCTAGAGGACCTGCCACTGCAGATTCGTCAGCTTTCACCAGTCTCGCCAGCCGCCCGCTATGCCTCGATCGACGCCCCGACCCCTGGGTTTCATCAGGGGACCATTGAGCCTATCGATGTGAACCTCTATTTCGAGGCCTCAAGTCGATGGCCAGAGAACCTCATTGCGATCCAGGAGGCCAAGATTGAGTTCCTCCTCGACTTTGATAGGCGACTCACCTCTGCCAAGGACAACATTACGACCTATCTCGGTCGAGAGAACAAGGAGATCGGCATCGAAAACTTGGCTTATCTCGATATTGTGTATGACTCTGGCGCATCTTTCCGATTGAGAATTCACTGCGACCTGGAAGAGACCCTGTTGGAGCGCCAGATAAAGAACAAGACTCTGGACCAACATGTTCGCGAAGAGTCGGAAGCTGCTTTCGCCAGGTTCAACTGGTTTTTCACAACCCTGCCTATTCATACGCAAACCATCTCGACTTTCTGCACGAGACTTCACTCTCTGTCGCAGACCATTCGCTTGGTTAAGCACTGGTTCAACTGTCACAAGCTCTCAAGTCATATTAGTGAGGAGCTTATTGAGCTCTTTGTCCTGCACGTCTTCCTCCAGCCTTACCCCTGGCGGGCACCCTCAAGTGTTTCGACTGGCTTCCTACGAACTCTGACCTTCCTCTCCCGCTGGGACTGGCGCGATGAGCCCTTGATTGTCGACTCGGCCGAGGAGCTGACCAACGATGATCGTTCCACGATTCACAAGGAGCTTGAAACCTGGCGGAAGCGAGACCCTAACATGAACCACACCATCATGATCGTTGCCACCTCCAATGATCCTTCTGGCCTTGCATACACTCGCAACGGCCCCTCCAAGCTCGTCGCCTCGCGCATGACGCGTCTCGCCAAGGCTGCTTGCAAGCTTGTCAAGGACGAGGGGTACCACCTTGACGTCTCTCAGCTCTTTGATACCAGCCTCGAAGACTACGATGTTCTCTTCCACCTCTCCCGCAAGGCCATTCGCTCCATTCTCCGAGAAGCTGCTTCTGACCCATCTGCCCGCCGCCACTCCCAATTCAAGAACCTCGACGATCGCACCGGTCGCGCACCTCTACCTATCCGAGCTCATCCCGTCGATGTTCTCATGCAGGAGCTGCAGCGTGCATACGAGGACACACTCGTGTTCTTCCGGGGGACGAACAATGGCGAGGACGATGACGCTATTATTGGCGCCATCTGGAACCCGAAGCTGCAACAGCAAAAGTTCCGCGTTGGCCTGCCATACAACTTCCACAAGGTTGCCGGTGAGGATGACGACGTTATCGAGGTGAATCGCAAGGCGGTGCTATTGGAGATTGCGAGGTTGGGTGGTGAAGTGATCAAGAAGATCGAGGAGGTTGAGTAGATATAAGCCTTGAATCCTTAACAAATGTTGTTGCTCTGCTGGAGTTGCTCCTTTTGAGCTTGAATCCCCTACACATTGTCGAGTCGTCCTGGACAACCCGTATCGCCCTATTCTTTCATACGTAGAAGTCGAGGGAATACCGAACTTCTTGTAGCTTCATGGACACTGATTCATTATGTTAACAAGAAAAAGAATCTCGAGTTGAATGTTGCCATGGCAGATGGATGGAAGTGCGAGGTACGTACCTATGGCCCAATGTGGAAATCGCTTTACGCGGAAAGACGCGTCGGCGCGTTCCACCCCTCGCCCACACAATCTTCCTAGCATCACCACAACGACGAGCAACGCCGCCGGGAATCTCAATTCGGTGTGATAGTGGTCGACTAGTACAGCGAAAGATATTGAAGAGGAGCCGAGATCCCAATCTCTCCAAGCAGCCTGCCATGTCATCTCCAGCCAACGTTAAGGACGAGCCAGTGGAGGAGACGGGCATCTCCAATGGAGCAGCGCCGCCAGCACCGGAAGCTGATGCCAACATGGCTGATGCTGAGGATACCAAGAAGGATGTCAAGCAGCTTGAGGACCTGTTTGATGACGCTGATTCGGACGACGAGTTTCCCAGCTCTGCGCCGCCGCAAGAGAGCTCCCAAGCTGCTTCAGGGCCAGCGTGAGCGCATCAATATTCTTGAACCCTGGCGAGGTAGACTAACTGTTTGCCAGTGATGTCATGTCCATGATGGCTTCAGACCCAGAAGTCATGCGCAGTTTCTACCAGCGATTATTCCCTTGGCGGTACCTCTTCCAGTGGCTCAACCACAGCCCTACACCTACCAACGACTTTGGCAACCGAGAATTCGCCTTTACCCTTTCGAACGATGCCTACCTTCGATACCAGTCCTTCCCTACAGCCGACATGTATGTCATCTACTACCACTAAGACTCCTGCTCTAACGCTGTCTCGACAGGCTTCGCAAGGACGTCCTACGGTTGATGCCTTCGCGTTTCGAAATCGGCCCCGTCTACACCACCAACCCTCGCGACCGCAAGACCCTCGTCAAGTCGTCCGGGTTCAAGCCCCTCGCCAAAGAGCTCTGCTTCGATATCGATTTGACAGACTACGACGATGTGCGAACGTGCTGCGACAAGGCCAACATCTGCAACAAGTGCTGGCAGTTCATGACCATGGCGATCAAGGTCCTCGACGCCGCGCTGCGGGAGGACTTTGGCTTCAAGCACATCATGTGGGTGTACTCGGGTCGAAGAGGTGCTCACGCTTGGGTGTGCGACAAGAAGGTTCGGAGCATGGATGACCAGAAGCGGAGGGCGATTGCGGGTTATCTCGAGGTGGTCAAGGGAGGTGCTCAGAGTGGGAAGAAGGTTAATGTGAGGAGGCCGCTGCACCCTCACTTGGCGTAGGTTTGACCTCAACACTGGTAGCATGTCTACTAACACCTTATAGGCGAAGTTTGGAGATTCTCAAGACTCACTTTCAAGAGGACGTCCTCGATGTACAAGACCCATGGGCTTCTACTGAACAGGCCGAGAAGTTGCTGCAACTCCTCCCCAACCAAAACCTCAACGAGTCTCTCCGAAGGAAGTGGGATGCTGCCCCTGGCCGTGCCTCTGCGTCGAAATGGGCAGATATTGATGCCGTGGCCAAGTCGGGTGCCAGCAAGAACCTCGACGCCAGGCAACTCCTGGAAGCCAAGCAGGACATTGTCCTGGAGTACACCTACCCTCGGCTAGATATCGAAGTCAGCAAGAAGCTCAACCATTTGCTCAAGAGTCCCTTTGTCGTTCACCCCGGCACGGGTCGCGTTTGTGTCCCCATCAACACCAAGAACCTCGAGGACTTTGATCCCCTGGGCGTGCCTACCGTCCAGGGCCTCCTGGCAGAGATTGACGCCTGGAAGGGTGATGAAAATGAAGAGGCCAACAAGAGCACAGCAGACTGGGAAAAGACGAGCTTGAAGCCGTATATCGAGCAGTTTAGACACTTTGTCAATGGGCTAATGAAGGATGAGAAGGATGTCAAAGTCAAGAGGGAGCGCGAGGATAGCAGCATGGAGTTTTGAGCAGATCTGAACGGCTGGACGGACGTCATGACACTGTACACATGCGGTAGACTTGGTATTTATGTAAATTGGCTGGCGCACATGATATAATATAGGCTCTATGGTTTTGAAGCTGCTTCTTCGGTCTCTGCTTCTGGGGCAGGCTCGTGAGCTTCTCCGCCCTCGCCCTCCTCGCCCTCATCTTCATCCACCTCCCCTGAAGCACCCTCCTGCTGCCTCAGCTGTCCTCCCTTTCGCTTGGGAATAACACTAAGAAATGCATCACCCCAGTTCTCATACTCGAGCCACTTGAGCATGATCTCGACGACGTGGTTCGTCGCGAGCACCTGCCGGCTCGCCATCACCATGTACTGGCCGATGGGCAGCCGAGCGGTCCGGATGCCAAGCTGCCGCGCCCGCTTGTAGCACAGGCCCTTTTCGCGGTTCTTGTCGACGAGCCCGCCGATGACGTAGCTCGTGTTGGGCTCAAGCCGCTCGAGTGTGTACGGAGAGTCGGAGGACAGGTACACAATGTCCTTGTATTCTTCTCGCGGCTCAGGCTCGGGGTCAGGCATGGGAAAGGGGTCCCTCTCATCCCTCTCCCAGGGGACCTTTTCGTCGAGGCTCTTTTGCAGAGGGTCGATCATCTTGCCGCCGTTCTCTTGCATCTTCTTGCGCGCCTCCTCAGCGCAAGCAATAAAGTCCCCTTCGAGGAAATCGATACCCTTCCAGTTCTTGTGCTTGTCCTCAAGCACCTCATGGAAACGCGCAGCCAGCTTCCCGTTCCACCCAGAGACAAACATGTGCGTGCGGAAGCGGGCGTTCTTGTTCTCCGAGTACGACCTGGTGATCTGGCTCCCGAGCGACACAAGCTCCTTGTCCATCATGTACTGCTCAAAGTCGCAGTCAAAGATGAGCGAGACGGGCACGCTGACCGAGGGGGGCTTCTGGGGCTTCTGGGCGTCAGGGTCGATGCCCTGGGCCACGAGGGCGGCCTTTTCCTCGCGCTTGCGGACGCGGCGGGCCTGGCGGTTCTCCTTGCGCTTCTGCTTGCGGTCCTCCTTGCCGGCCTCCCACTCTTGCTGTTTCCTCAGGCGCTTGAGGGCGTTCTTGGACATGGGGGGAGCGTTATCTTCGGCGGGTCGCTTTTGGGGAAGAACTGAGGCTTCTGAGGGTGCAGCGGTCTTGGTGCCGTCGCTCACTTCCTTGGGATCTTGGCCCACGGGAGGCCTCTCTGTTGAATCTGTGTCCATGGCAGACATCCTATCTTCTCCAGGCGAGAAACAGACCTGAAATCTTGTTCAAGATGAGGATCGTCCAAAAGCTCCAGATAAGTTTATAAAAGGGTGGTCAAGTTTTCGCAAAGGAAATGAACCCAAGTTGGTGAATCTGATATTCTGATCCCGCGACGTTTGAAATAGGGTCCGGCGGCTTGAGTGACGTGTGAGAGCTACAATGCTCTTACACGGGAGCTTTCAAGAAGCTATAATTGGTGTCGTATGTTGGAGTTCAGGGGCCTTCCTTTCGAAGACAAAACCTGTGAAAGACTGAATAAATTTAGAGCCTTTCAAAGCTTATATGAAGACCTTTTATAAGCGAGCCAGAAAACTCGGTTTGGATTTAGCAAGAAACAAACTCAGTGAGTCTGTCTTGACGGCGGATTTTTCTCACTGAGGTCGTTGATGGTGGGGCACTGTCAGAGGTACGTACCGACCGGTCTCTGCAAATTCGCACCCAAACATCTGACCAATCACGGCAAGGCAATTGAATGACCAACATCACGTGTTTCAGTGGAGGCTCTCTTCAATCCTCCAGACTTGGGAGCTCGGCTTCAACCTCAGGCCAAAGAACCAAAACAGCTCCCGTATCCCCTCAGCGACGCCAGCCAAAGACGCCATGGAGCACCCGAAGAGCGCGACTCCCCGGGCTCACAACAAGCCCGACACCGTCTTCAAGCCCTACGATGTCCTCGACGACACCGCCAAGGCCGGCCTCGTCGGCGGTGCCAGCGGTCTCTTCCTCGCCTCGATCCGCAACGCCCTGGCAAAGACAAACGTCGGCGCCCTGAGCGTCTTTACCCGCGGCGCCCCCATCATTGGCCTTGCCAGTATGCATTTCCCGTCTTGAGCTTGTCAATTGGTCAATCTGGCGTGCTAATTGGGTCGTCTAGCTGCCGCTCCCGCCGCCTACGTCTTCTTTTCCCGAACCGCCATGAACCTCCGCGAGGAGAACGATCCCTGGTCGGCCGGCTTTGGTGGTTTCATGATGGGTGCTGTCCTCGGCCTTCCCTGTACGATCCCCAATATCCAATTCGCACGAGAAGTCACATCTGACATGCAGCAGCGAGGAGAATGCCCGTCGTCATGGGCCTGGGTGCGTCCATTGGTGTTTTCCAGGGCATGTTCTACTACCTTGGCAACCGATACGACACCTTCAACAAGGAGGACGACACTTTCGAGCGCAAGGAGACGATCCGACGGACGACCCGATTGCCGCTTGAGCAGACCATCTCGGAGATTGGCGAGGGCCGAGGTAAGTCGCGCACAGCCGTAGCCATGATCCCATTCTCACAGCAGCAGGTATCCAACCCCCCGGATACGATGAGCGGAGGGCGGAGCGCCTCAAGGAGAAGTACGGATTCGAGGTTAACCCCGTCAACGCGACTGTTGCCGGTAGCCAATGAGCACGGCACGCGGGCGAGCGGGACAGAAGCGACTGTACATAACTCTTCTGGGCGAAGAAGAGGTGCTACACTAGAGAATTGGAGTTTTGTTTTGTTCCATGTGCGGCTCTGAGACTGTGCCTGCTCACACTTGGACAAGACAGGTTGCTTCCAAGGTACGTTTACATATCCCAGCGCTCCGTTCAAGACTATCCCTCCCCTTCCCTGCTATGATGATTCAGGGAGTCAGAGGCTGTTTATGATCTTAATGATTACAACACTCATCAATATCTACATCCTGAGCACCCACACTTCCAATTAACTGTTTTGATTGCTGTCTTTGGCAGTTGCTGACCCAATTCAGGTGTCTTTCTTGATCGTACACTCACAGCTACAAGAGTCTAAACTCTTGGATCATGGTATGTTCCATCTTTGTTCTTGTCGATTTACATCCCTTGTTATGATGATTCACCGAGTCAGAGGCTGTTTATGAATTCATGATTACAACGCTCACAATATCTACTTCCTGATCACCTACCCCCAAAACTTGATATGTTCCAACATTATGGTTGTCACTGTTGCTGACCAGTAAAGCTTCTCTAGTTTTCTCCTTACAATCATAAAAGCTGCGCTGATCTCGTGAATGGTACGTATTAACTTGATTCCTCATTCCCATTCACTTCCCCTTGTTCTATGATGATCTACCGAGTCAGAGGCTGTTTATGAATTTCAATGATTCCAACGCTCACAATATCTACATCCTGAGAATTCCTTTCTTGTCCAACTCTTCTACACCAGCAGTTCTTTGTAGTTCTTTGCTGACTTTGATGATAGCTTCAATATGTTTAATGCGACACAACCCCTGCCTGGTCTGGAAACTCGATAGTCTCCATGCTATCTGTCCAGCTGTAACAGCCAAAAGCGTAGTCGTCAATGCGCTCATATTCTAGCATGTATTCCATCATATTATATGCAAGAACGAACTTGCCCGTCTCTATCCTGTACTGGGTATCTAGCCTTCCCATTCCAAGCCCATTTTGTTTTCGTGACACATGTGTAACCAAAACCAGCGCCGTGCTGTGTTGCTCCGGATCATATACAAACTATTCCTCTGTTCCATAATGACCATTAAAGACTTCTCCGTTTTGTGTTTGTCCAAGAATTGAAGAAAGGTGATCAAATCTTGACCATCTTGAAGCCAACCTGCACATAGCGAGCAACGATAACCGCAACAGTGCCAATGATCATGGCAACGCCGCAAAACAGCTGCAGGCCCAGATAGTCGCCATTTTGAGCCGAGACGATGGCACCACCGATAGGGCTGCCCGTCAGAGCACCAAAGGACTGGAGGGCGAAAGCAGCACCAACGCGTGTGCCAATCTGACGAATGTCGGAGATTTGGGCAATGAGTGTGGGTGCCAGGCTGATGTAGCCTCCCGAGGAGAAGCCAAAGATGATGGCAAAGACGAGGATGCCGGCCGTGTCCTTGACGAGGATCCAGATACACAGACAGAAGACGCCCGAGATAAAGGTGATGAAGATCATGACGTTGTATCGACCAAGCTTGTCGGCGATGATGCCGGGGATGATTCGGCCCAGGATGCTAAGTTTGAGTTAGTAAAGGCTTACAGTCGCTGAACCTCAGGATAACTCACCTCACAGCGTTCAGGATGGGCAGCAAGTAGGGGATCAGGGTCGGAGACATTCCCGCAGCCTCAGCCTGGAGAAGGACATAGTTGAAGGGGAGGAACATGCCCCACATGAAGAAGAAGAATCCAATGACGGTGATAGCCATGCGAGGCTCTCGGAGACCGTTGATATACTCCATAAAAACGAATGGCTTCGGGCGAGGAGGCAGACGGGACTTGACAGTCAGGCACGAGATGCCAAGCAAGAACAAGAACATGAAGGCCATGGTGCGCATCATCCAGGGGAATCCAACCTCCTTGATCATCTTGTCCATCATGATTGGCAGAACAACGCCGCCGAGGGACGAGCCAGAAACCATGATGCCAAAGGCGGCGGCGCGGCGACGGAAGAACCAAGTGACGAGGGACGACATGCTGGCGTTGAAGACAGCGCTGGAGCCTATGGCGGCCACGATGGACTGCGAGAGGAAGAGTTGGTAGTACGATGTCGAGAGGGACACCATCATGAGGCCGAAGACGTAGGCTACGGTGCCAAAGTAGAGGAGGTACTTGGGGCCATACACATCGAAGAGACGTCCAAACTGGAAAAGTTAGTAAGATAAAAGAGTGAGGGAAGGGGAAGACATACAATAGCACCACAGAAGATCATGAAAAAGACCTCGACTGATAGAATCCAGCTCACGGTAGAGCTATCATAACCCCTGAGCGGACCAGAAAGGTAATACTTTTGAAAGACACCAACACAGTTGATGAGCCCAAACGTGCAAAACAGCGAGCACCACCCTCCAAAGACGACAAGCCAGGCCTCCAGTCCGCCATCCGGGAAGTCGGCGGGCGCCATGCCGGGAGGCGGACCAGGAGCGGCCGGTGGTTGGGCCTTTTCGATGTCGGCGTCGACGGCGTTGGAAGGCTCCGGGTGGACGTTTGCGCCGGTATCGTCATTCTGCGAGGGGATGATCTGGAGGGATGTGCTAGCGTAGGGTTGAGGGTCTGGTTTTTCGGTGTTCTTGACAGAGGCTTTTTCGTTGACCGTCTCGGAGGACGATGAGATTGTTGAGCCGGGCATGGCTGCTGTTGCTTGTGGGGGGGAAGTGTTGAGAGGGAGAAGGAGCCAATGTTTGGTTAGAGGAGATGAATTCGCTTGTTTTTGTCGTTTATACTCCGATTAGTCTGGCAGAGATCAACTCGAGATGCCAGCGATGGTGTAGATGATATGAGATGAGATGGTATGAGAGATCGACGCACCACCAAGCCCTGAAGAGGCGAAACAAGATATATATCCAAACTCACAATCCAAACCCAACAACTCTTCTCGGTCTCGCGCATCTCCCGAAAGGGGATCCAGACCCCAGGATCGCCGTGGAGCCGGGGGTGGGAAGTGGGACACACACACTCCGCTCGGCTCGGTCAGAAGTTAACTCCAAGGGCCGGGGAATTGTCTCCTGGCCTATCTTTTTACTCCACCCCATCTATGACTCGATCGGGTTTACTTGGTAAAGTGATGGGTGTAATTCCGCCTTATGGCTTCGGGTTTAAGGACGTGGTGGGTTAAAGCACGGGGAGAAGAGCACATACGTGACCAAGTATACAGACGAAAGCTCTTTTTTGACGAATGAAAACAAGCAATCGTAGAAAACAGAGCAAACAGACACTCAAACCAGAGCCCATCACCACCAAAAAACTACACCCCAGGAATCCTTTGTAGGGCTGAAAAAAAAAAAGACAACTCTCGGCTCCAAGAGCAAAGAGCGAAGGGCCGAGTCGCGAAGAGAGAGAAAAGACTAGGCCAGAAACGTGCCGAGATCAACCAATGGCAGGCCTCACACAAAGAGATGCAAACGCCGAGATCCATTGCATAATCTTTGAAGCTTACAAAACAACAAAAAAATGCGCTTGCCTTTGTCTGGATTTTGTGATACAGAGTCGGTCATGAACGTGGTAGGTACGTATCTGTATTTCGGGTTACATAGCCCGCTGGGATCCGAGTGGGGAACGTCAATACGCTGAATGCTTCAAGGGCCATCTTTACTCTTGCTGATTCTCTCCTCACACACTCTCTCACTTGCAGATTAATAATTTCGGCGACTTTCTTATCCTCGAGTGGGTAACATATGTACCAAGTAATATCATCAGCCGCAGCCGCATCGACAAGGATCCCCAAAGCTGTAAAGCAGTCCATTTACCCTATTCCACAAGTCATCATGACCTTTTGGTATTGATACACACGCAATGGGCTTATTCTCTATGAATTGGTAATGGTACATGGCAGATGATATCAAAGGCCTTGCTTATATGCCTGCCTCATTTCTCGTACCCTACACCCGCAATATCACTTGTTACTTTTCTACTCTCCCTCTCATCGGATAAACTCCTTGAGGTCCTTGTCATCCTCAAACTTGACCTTGCCGTCCTTCTCAGCCGGCGTAACATGAATGCCTGCCGCCTCACCCTGCTTGGCAGACTCAACAGAAGAAGTCTTGGGCGCAGATCCGCCTGACAGCTTCGGCTTGTTGGTCAGCTCCAACGCTTGCGCAAGCACACCGGCAGGAGCATCAGCAATCTCATCCACCTGCCTATTGGTGAGAACGTCAGAGGCGCGCACCCCTCGGCTCGACATGAGGATCCGGGTCGGCCCGTGGAACTGCAGAAACAGCCGGTCGCCCCAGATGGTCCTCCGAGTCGCCGTGCGCAAACTGTAGAGTGCCCGTGCCAAGAACTTGTAGGCCTCCGAGCTGCGGACAGTCTTCATCCACTCGGCTTCCGGGATCCACCTCGACAGCGAGGGGACCTGGATCCTCAGGCTGTTGCTCTTGAACCGGAAAGGCTGCGGGGGGTGTCTTCCCACCGTGTAGGCAACGACACTGCCGGGATGCGCAACAAATTCCTCGCCCTCCTTCAACGTGAGCTCGTAGATCTGCCCCGGTGCTGACAGAGCAGCGAGTCCTCGTCCGGTCAGATGGGTGTTACCCCAATGCGCCAGTGTGAGTCCGGTCTGAAGGCGCGCCGAGGGAGAGAGTGTGTGTCCGGTCCAGGCGAGCAGCGCATTCCGCTGAGAAACCATCCAGTCTGTCGTTCCATCGAGGTGGAGAACCGTAAAAGTGGTCGTGGGTGACTTGGTTGCGATCAATGCTGTGATGGGCGTCGTAGCCGAGATGCGCTGATAAAGGAACGGGACTCCGAGGAGGGTTCGTGTGACGGGGTTCAGAATTGACAGCGTGGATTGAGCCTGGGGATAATTAGCAGCCATTCTATTCTTTTCCCGGGAGGCAATTGCCTACACTATCAGGCTTGCCGGCGACAGCAACCAGTGTGCCCCTCCGAGTGTACAGATTCTGCGACGCCGACAGCGTCACCGACAGCAGCGAGTATGGAGCGCCGAGAACCTCGAATCGAGCATCTGCAGCCGATTCCGGTTAGAAATTTTACTGCATAGCACCTCAATGGCGTGGCATACCGGCGGGATCCCTCGTCTCCAGAGCTCCGAAAGCATCAGCGCCGGCCTTGGGCGTCTCGGTGCTCGGCGCGGCGCTGATCTGGATCGCCCGGCACTGGGTGCAGACGTACGACGGCGGCATCGGACGCAGGAGTCGCAGGCCGCGCGCCGTCCTTAGCAGCGGCAATTGGCCTCGCATTGTGGTGGGATATGAGCTCGCAAGAGCTGGGTATATCTCATGTGAAGCATATCCCATGTCCAAGTCTGAATGATGCTAACGGCTTTTCCCGCGTCACGTGCACACGTTGTCGTGCCAACCGTAGTGTATATTACAAGCGAGGTTGCTACCCCAGCATGTCAACGCTGAGCGCAACGGACGTGCGAAGGATCCCAGCAATAGCAATCTTCCCATGCGGCCAGATCCGTAGGCTGACAAACGCCCATCTCAAAACAAGCTCTGCTTCTCCCTTGCTTCCTTATACCACCTTACGCTATCGCCCGTCCTCCCACCCGTCCCTGTCGACCAATCCATTCGAAGCCATGAGTGTCCGCGTTGTAGCCAGGATACGGCCGCTCCTCAAGAAGGAACTCGAGAAGGAGATCATTGTCAGGGCAGACAGCGCGGAGCCTGGCGCGCCAAACACCATTGTCAAGATCCCCAACCCAAAGAACAACGGTGAGGAGTTCTCGTTCGCCTTCAATGGCGTCTACGACCAGAACGTCACCCAGGAGGATCTGTTTACTGCCGAAGGTGCGCCCTAAAAAAGCTAACAATTTTGCTTGTATCGTGTCGTGTGTTGACTTGAGCAGTGGCACCACACCTCAAGTCCCTTTTCCAAGGCTACGATGTCACGATATTCGCCTACGGTGTCACCGGAACGGGAAAGACGCACACGATGCGAGGCGGTCTGAAGCTGGCCGACCGAGGGGTGATTCCCCGGTTGCTTAGCAATGTATTCAGGAGAGGCAAGAAGATCATGAAAGACTCGCAGGGCGAGACAACCGTCCAGGTTGCCCTGTCGTACTACGAGATCTACAACGACAAGGTCTACGACCTCCTCGAGCCTCCTGAGAAGCGGACGCCTACCGGTCTGCCGCTGCGAGCCGAGGCCAATGGCAGGACGGTCGTTGTCGGTCTGTCGGAGCGAGCATGCGAGGACCTCAAGGACTTTGAGAAGATGTACATCGAGGCCAACAACAACCGCGTCACGGCAGCCACCAAGCTCAATGCCCACAGCAGTCGTAGCCACGCCATCCTCCGCGTCAAGTTGACCCAGACGACCGGAGACATGGTTCGGGAGAGCACGGCGTCAGCCATTGACCTGGCTGGATCTGAGGACAACCGTCGCACTGACAACGGAAAGGAGAGACTGGTGGAATCTGCCGCCATCAACAAGAGTCTCTTCGTTCTGAGCCAGTGTATCGATGCCATCGGTCGCGGTGACCGAAGAATTCCGTACCGGGAGTCCAAGATGACTCGCATCTTGTCCTTGGGCCAGAACAATGGCATCACGGTCATGATTCTGAACCTTGCCCCCCTACGAAGCTACCACCTCGATACCCTCAGCAGTCTCAACGTCAGCTCCCGCGCGAAGCGCATCGAAGTCCGCGAGATTGAGAACGAGATTGTCTACAAGCAAGTTCCTAGGACGAACTCCAACTTGTCAGGCTCCAACGTCCAGCGCCAGCCGTTGCGACCTCTTGCCAACGTCCACAACGTCCACAATGGCAATATCGCTACCAAGGCCGCCGAGGCCAACAAGGCTGCCGAGGCGAACAAACCTGTCAAGGCTTTTAGCGTCTACACGGATAAGACGAAGCCGGCACCTGCCGCTCGTCCTCTGGTGAGCTCCAACCTGTCTCGCCGAACCAACCCAACCAAGCGACCCTCTGAGAATGAGACTCTCGTAAGGCCCAGCAAGATCTCAAGGCCAACAGCCCCAGCATCCATCACAGTGTCGGCGGCTCAGATCGAGGCTATGGTTGAGAAGAAGGTCAGCGAAATCCTCGCCGCGCGTGTCGCGGCTGAGAAGGATGCGCAACCACCAGCTCCAGTCCAGCCTGAGATTAGCGAGGCGGTTCAGAAGCGTCTGGAGGCTCTGGAGAGGCGTATTGACAGCGAGGAGTGGCGGGACGACGCCAAGTCGGATGGACTGAGGTTCCTGCTGGCTGCCCGGCAGCACAAGGAACGGGGTGAGGACGCAGCCGCCCTGAAGATGTACGAGATGGCTCTGCCCTTCTTCCCGGGACAGGCGAAGCTCATCAGCAAGATTGAGAGGTTAAGGGCGCGGTTGAGCGGGGGTGCTCATTCGGGTTCTGAGCATCGAGAGTCTCCCCGTGCGGAGCGCAGGAAGCGAAGGCCCGTCTACGATGATGCCGATGGCGACTATGAAACCGCCGAGGCTGATGTAGACGAGGAGGAGGTTGCCCGCACCAAGTCCAAGTCTCGCAAGCCCAAGGTAAAGGCTCTGAACACAAAGTCCCTCCTCTCTGGTGACGATGAGGGCCCTGCGTCTCCTCGCGCGCAGCAGCTCCTTGACATTGTCAACTCGCGCGATCTCAACCAGATCCGAGGCCTCGTCGGCTTCGGTGCCAAGAGGGCCCGTGACCTGATAGACTACCTCGACCTGGTGGACGGAGATGAGGCCGGTGGCCGGATCGAGAGTCTTGCGCAGCTGAGGACGGTGCCGGGCATGGGAAGCCGGACTGTTGAGAGGGCGTACGAGGGATTGGTGGCTTAGGCGCGGCGTCTAGGGGATGGATTGATGCTTCTGGTTTGATACCGTATACCCTGTTCGGTTGGACTGGTGCATTGGAAAGCGAGCGGCATGCATTGGCAGGGCGTTTTGAGGAGTTTTGCTTGTTGAGATTGATTTGTATACTGGATGGTTGCATGACGGCTGTTGTATGCAGCCGTCGATATAGGTGTTTAATGCTTTATTTGGATTCCCACTTGAATGGCGACACAGCGTGAATGCATCGGAATGGATTCCCTGTAGATAGTCGAAAGCTGTGTAACTCTCATCTTGAGTCTGCAGGATTGACAGCTCATCGTGTAGACACTCTGTGATCCATGTTTTGGCATCTATGCTATAGGGTTGGAGGGTGGGCTCACCTATGACTTGCATACTAAGACAGGTCAACAACAGCTGCGGCCCGTTATTTTTAGCTCCCATCACTGCCGAGCCTATGTTGGTTCTATGGAAGAAAGTCGCCGATGACTTGTCTCTGTGTGTGTGGAGTGATGAAGTGAGATTTCCCCCCGTTGTCTTGTGTGTCTTGGTCATTCATGTTTTCTTTTGCTGACCCGAAAGATGCAAATGCAGGGTGAGATCATCATCAAGACCCACGCAATCTTGAATAAACCTCACGTGGTGAGCTACCTAATCACTTGAGCTTGTTTAGGTTTGCTTCTTTGTACCTAGTCAAAGAGAAGGAGCGTAAGCCCTCAAAGGTATTGTGTAGGAGCGTTTTTAATCGGGCTTATAAGTTCCATGTAATGTTGCTCGATCCACAACAAGCTGCCCATGTTGCGTATTCATTCATCCACAGAGAAGCCTAAAGGTACAAAGGCATGAGCTTACAAAAACATAAATCTAAGCTCTGGTGAAGGGTTCAAGTTACTTACTGGTAGAATGCTTCTTGGGAGACTTTAGATCCTCAGGCTAGACACGAAGGGTAGGTACGTCATGTATACTTCTGCAGTATCTGGCTGACGACGTCCATGTCCCCTGGATCTCAAGTGACTTTGACTTTCACCTCACACCTACCACTTGGTTCACCGGAAACACAGTTGGTGGCTGGATCCCGGATACTGTAAACAAGGCTCAGGTCTAACGGTCGGTGGCGTTGATCAGGCGGGACAGACCACACCGTTGGAGAAATCTCGATGGGATCTCGTATCGACGACAACCAGCAATTTGACTTTATCGTTGGCGGGGAAATCATGTATCACTGGTACTGTCAAGCACGTCATACTTCTACAACTCGGGCGCATCACATCACTTCAGTGACAGCACATATCCGTGAAAACAAGGTTGAACATGATGGTTCTTCCAATTCATTGGGTGGAAAAGTCCACACACAGCCAAAGTCCATTTCCTCATGAACCCGAACCCGAACCCCCGCCTGCATTTGCATTTTTGTTGCTATGTACAGGTTTGCAGCAGCGCCCGACAGTTGCCCGTCAGCTCCAAGATAGATAGATACGGTACCTAAGCCAAGCTGTTTCCCTACATCCATGGGGAAACGGAGCAAGAATGGTATGGTAGGTAGGTAGAATAAGACAAAGATAAAAAAGAACGCCCACAAGGAAAATTAGGTAGGTTCGGTGATACCGTCGGTACGTCCAACTGTAAAGCTCTGCTGTACCTCTTCCGAATGTCCAGCAGGCGGGACTGGGGGAAAAAAGTTGTAACCAAGAAGTGTCAAGTCGTTAAAAAGACCAGCTGAAACGTTTCTGCTGATCCAAAAAAGTGGTAAAAATGGCTTCTCAAGCCCAAAGACGTCGACGAGTCTCATGCCGCCGTCAAGAAGCCTCAAAAAATGGGGGTATCCGTCAATTTCCATCCGTCCATCTCATCTCATGTCGCGTCCATGCTCACGCTTTTGTTGCGCCTTCCATGCTACGCCTGCGCCTGAACCACGCCCAAGCTCCTTGTCGTTTGCTTTGCGCCAGATCCCGTCAGTCGTACAGAGAGGGTTGCATGACTTTGATGATGTGTGTTTTTGTGGTTTCTTTTCTTTTTTTATTTCATCTTTATTGTCCGTGACTCGTTCATCGGATCATGCTGCTCCTTCGCTCTTGGATACTGGGCATCTCCTTGTTGAAGGATGATCCACCAAAGTGTGGGATGGAGCTGAACCGGTTCAGACGCTTGCGCTCAGCGCTCGACGCCTGCGGTTGCCGCTGTTGTGGCGCTTGGAACTCCGAAGGGAAGTGACCGCCCTCGAGGGTGCCAGTGGTGGGCGTAGATGAGGAGCTGTTGCCGGCCTTGTCGCCGTGGAGAGCGTCCATGTTGGAGGATCCCGACGAGGAGCCAGTGCTGTTGGGAGTCTGGTAGACGTACTCGCCATCAACGTAGACGGCATTGGAGACAAAGGTGGAGCGTCGGTGACGGCGGCGGGTGTAGCGTTGCTCCAGACGGAAGAGCTCCAGCTTGGCCTGGATCTTGTCCATGAGACTCTTGCCCATTGTTGCGGTTGGTTTGAGAAGGTGTGAGTTGCAGAGGTTAAGTTCAATGTCGAGAAAGGGCCCGTGTTAATTACTGGGTGACAGTTTCAAGATTTCGGATATCTCGGTCAAGGCGTGCGCGTCGAGGGAGGTTGGGGGGATTGTCGATGAGGAATATGTGGAGATTAGAGATCAAGTACCGCAGGCCAAGTCAATGCCGCGCTGTTCATGCGTTTCGTGTCGATTTCTTTGCAGGTATGTTTCGTCTCGGGACAGGTGTCTTGAATTGTCTTGCTTAGACCTTGTCCGGAAAGGGGGCAGGCCGGTTTTGAGCTGATGTTTTTGCGTTGACGAGAGCGCTTTGACTGGCTTTTGTTTTGTTGCGACAGTCGACTTGTTGTTGTTGGTGATTGGTTGGCTGGGAGGGTGCAGTACTAAAAAGAAAGTATGGGGAGGACGTCGTGAGCAAAAGGAAGCAAATCGCCTGGAATGTTGTTTCCTTGTCGAGGTCCAAGAAGGAGATCAGATCAAATGAATGAGTGGACGGGAGTGGGCGACGGGGGGTAGAAGAAGGGCTGCGAGGAGAGAGTGAGAGGTCGAGAGGGAGGAAGTGGAATGGATGATAAGACGTGCTGGGGCAAGGCAAGCCAGGGCAGGGCAGGGC
>SSHR01001430.1:0-44107 GCA_006518225.1 Fusarium neocosmosporiellum | reverse complement strand
CCCGGTCACGTGTCCGACAACAAACTACAGGTTTTGGAGTTGTATGTTGGAGTTGTTCGTTTAAAGGACCCCAATTTGAAAGGCCTTCACTCAGGCCAGCACGGCCAATTTGCCACCGGAATTCTCATGGTAGCACTAGGAACTCAACTGCCATTTCCTCTCACAATCTCAGCGCTCATTGCTTTAGCGTGGAAGACACCATCTGCATCCACCACCTGAGGCGTGGTAGCGAAGCCGTAAGACATCAACAACCGCAAAGCGTAATTGGTTTAGTGGTAAAATTCTCCGTTGCCATTCGTGTAGCGTCGGGGAGCCCTGGGTTCGATTCCCAGATTACGCATTTGGGCGAATTCGGCGTCTGGAGGTAATATCTTTGGCTTCTGCCTCTCTTTTTGCGTCTTGGAGTGAAGTCGTGAAGAACAGTTCAACGCCGCAGGCTCTCTACCCGCGACCTTCCCAATGAAGGAATTCTGCTGGACTAATCCCTCAACGCCTGCCTAAAGCAGATAACCGGGCATAAATCTACCAGACCGCCTGGGACCAAGGATGGTTCGCAAGACCTCCTACAACCTATCTCCGACATAAGAACTGTTAATGTATGGCTAGTGGTCGAAATATGCCATGGATCTGATCATAACGTCTTCTTCCACAGGCGATTTGATGTATTTCCTGCTGCTCTCATTGCCAGGGGTGGCATGAAAAGTAATGTGTTACTGCAGACCGAGGAAGTACCACGGCTTGGGATAGGTGGTTTCCCAAATCTCAATTAGACAGTGGATAATGAAGATAGGCTGGGATTATGAGTGAAAGATATGACGGGGGTACTTGGGTTGCAAATCATTAAGGGGAGGGGAGCGATGAATTTGGAAGGCTGGAAACCCCGAGATTGGAATGGAAAAGGAGCATTTCTAAAACAACAAGAATGATCGATACAGTAGGTACGTAAGCTAGAAAGACAGAATATAACTACTAAAATTTAAGATGCAACTATTTATTTTTGTATTTTGCCAACTTGGTGACGCCTCCAAAACGAGCCATTAGCCGTAAAAACAACAACACAGTTCTCAACACATGCCGGCATCAAAACCCAATGCCGAAAAATACCATAACCCAGATTGAAACATAGTATGAAGCTAAATGTTAAGCCAGGGCCGTTGATATCTCCTCGAGTGGATCTAATACCTGCTCCACGAATTCAGTGTCCTTTACGATCTCATTTCCATCTAACGCCAGACACCATGATACAAGCCGCCGGTAGTCCGACCGAGAGACTCTCAACGTGACCTTTGATCTCGCCCGCATTCTTCAGATGCAAGAGAAATGGGCCGGGGCGGAGAGGCTCCAGCTGATCGTCAAGGCGGGCCGGGAAATGGAGTTTGGGCCAGCACATGAAGAGACGTCCATCTCCAGCAAGCGTCTCGTCGAGATCTACGAAGCCCAGCAAAAGCTCGACGAGGCCGAGGTCGAGATGGAACTGGTCAGACATGGATGCGTGAAGCGACTCGGCCTGCGCCACAAGAATACACTCTGGGCGACTGAAAAACTGGCATTCATGTATATGAAGCGGAATAAGGAGCTGGCCGAAGAAAGACTTGAGGCGGCTAGGCCCATCGCTAAGGACCTGCTTGGACCCTATGTCAAGCAGACACTAGGCTCTAAGAGCAACCTTGGTTTGATGTACATGCACCAAGGGCGACTCCAGGAGGCCACGGAACTCCTCAAACGAACCCTTGAAGACATACAAACACACCTGGGATATGAAGATCAGTTTACAGCCAATGCAGCACTCAATTTGCAAATGGCATATGCCAAGCAGAGGAGGCTCTGGGGTGGCGAACTCGGAGGAGGACGTGGCCAGATTCCTGGGCTGCCGCAGTATGTCTATGTTAGGCAGCTGTCCGAGGACGAGCAGGTCCAGATCGCACTACAGTTGTCGCTCCAGACACAGTCCGAAGCGCCCGAGGCTGGGGCTGAGAGCGATGACGACGAGAATCTCCAAAGAGCTATCGCAATGTCTCTAGAGATGGAAGAGGGGGATTCATGTGCCGAGGATGCACCCACGAGCGTTTCTTCGCGGTGAGCTGCACATGGCTGGTCTGTCTCGACGCTTTTGTAAGCTGATGGTTGTCCTTAGGTCTCGTGAATAAGAAGCTAGCGCAAAACACGCTGTGCATACTCTTTGATGATGGCGTTGCATGCGCTGGGGCCGTGTAAGCTGGTCAACGCGTTTCCGGTGCGTAGGTAACTCTTGAGATGGCATCCAGACTGGACTGTGAGTGGAACTCTGGAACTGGTTGCAATTCGATTCTTCTAGTTCATGTCTTCACCGCCTTCCTAAAGCAGATGACCGTATCGTGCATGGCTGGCGTGAACCTACCACTCCTACCATGGCTGCCTATTTCTTACCGTGAATGCAGACAAACTTTTACATCTGTGAGCTCTAAACGTATCATCAACTTTATTATATCTAATACAAGGCTCACTGTAACAGTCCCTTCCGCACCCAAAGATGCTTGGACGAAAGCTGTCCGACCCGGGACAAGGGCCCGAGCCAAGTAGGTTGACGCATGTGACTTGAGGATGCTTCCGCTGACAACAAGAAGAAAAATCCAAGACTGGGACAGAAATCGGTGTCCACGCCGCGCAAAGTGAGCAGAAAACTTCTACTACAGAGCCTTGTGCCAGATGGTGTAAGATCAATTCGGACGGAACATGCTCATGGGACGATACCAAGATCAGGTCCTCCCTGGCACAGGCGGAACTCGAGAACACCACGTGGATGCGCGATGTGATCCAAGGAAGGGTCATCAACGCCCCAGTGTATCCCTTGATCTTTGATACCTCTCCTCCTGAGGCACCAGATACTGTCCG
Source organism: Fusarium neocosmosporiellum (assembly GCA_006518225.1). Lineage (NCBI taxonomy): Eukaryota > Fungi > Ascomycota > Sordariomycetes > Hypocreales > Nectriaceae > Fusarium > Fusarium neocosmosporiellum. Next base: position 41,236 of record SSHR01001430.1, on the reverse strand, counting down.
ATTCCGCACTTTGTCATTCTTCTTGGAGCTGTTGGAGGGCCCAGACGGCGCTTCCAAGCATCGGTCCTTGACCATGGACCAGCGCAAGATTGTCGCCGTTGGTGCTCGTGACCTGTACATTGCAGAAGCAGCCGGTCTCTTGCGACAGCTAGAGAAAGCCATTCTTCAAGGCCTGGTTGATTTGATTGACCAAGATCTTGGAGTGACGCAACTCGGCGGACTCAACATCTCGTTCTACCCATCAAAGGAGTTCAGCATCACAAAGTTCGTCGAAAATCTGGACGAGAATATCGGAAAGCAGGCCTCGGAGCTGTACGCTCAAATTATGCCCGCGCCTAAGTTGTTCGCCGTCTTCGTCAACCCAGCTGATCTCTCTTACCACAACTTTGAGAATATTATTCACTTGGACTCTTGGTTCGAGTCAAACATGTCATCAGTGAGGCCTGACCAAGCCCTGTCCTTGGCGAATGAAACACAAACAACGTCAGGTCGCGAAGTCTTTACCTGCGACTTGCAAGGCGACATGCTCACCCCCTTGAAAGCCTTGTCTGAGCTCGACTTGTATGTTCCGCCGTTGAACAAGACCACACGCGGCGGAGACCGATTCATCTTCCACTCATCGATACTCAGCCAAGTGCTCACCGAAGCCTTACAATCGAGCGATGTTCTTGACAAGCTTTCTGGAGGTCAGCTAAAGTCATCGTTTGAGTTTGTCAACTACGTCTTCCGATGCAACCGATTCAACACAGACGACTCGCACTTCCAGAGTCATCTAGACACACCATATTACGACAGCTCTCGATCTCAGATCTCCAAGTACACCATGCTCATCAACTTGACCACAGGCCACAGTGATCCGGCCCTGCGTATTGAAGATGTCTTGTTCAGTGAGGTTCGGGAATTCACCTGTACTATCTTTGACCAAAAATATGAGCATGAAGGCTGGACGTTTTTGGACGGACAGAAAGTCTTCATCCGAACTGAACTGGTCTTCAAGGATGACCAACTGGAACATAACAGCGAGATCGCCGGGCTGTTTGCCGAGGCCTGCTATATGTCGTGGCAAAGCATGTTTGACCAGGGTCTGTCCTCCTACGCCAACGAGTGCTTTGAGAAGGCAAACTCGCTGCATTGGGCACTCGAAAGGGCTGCCACTCGACCACCAGTATACTTATCAAAACAGTTCCAGGGCATACGGTACCTTACAAATGGATACAACTACTGGTTTCTGAAGGTTGATGGAGTCAGTCCTAAGGAATGTGCCCTGGTAGCGGTGCTCGACTATTTCAAGTGCAAGATTGGGCAGAAACCGTTTCAGTCATTGACAACATCGGCAAAGCTTGAAAAGAAATTTGAAAGTACTGTCGAGATCTGGTCCATCTTGGCTGCCGCTGGGGTGAAAGGGAAGACAGGCATCAGACATCTGAAGAAAACAGACGTCGAATCCCTAATCAAAACAGGGCCCAGCAAGCCTCTGGAGTGGCAATTCGAAGACTGGGACGGCGAGCCTGAGGAACTTGAAGAGTTTGAGGAAGACGGGGACGGCTGTTGTCCTATGCATTCGTTTCCCATGTTCAACCCTTGGAAGAACAACGAAATCATGGATGCGTATGATGCGTGCTGCGAATATTCTCGGCAGAAGCTATTTGGGGCACCGTTGCTCATACTTGACCAAGAAATCGTCATCAACGAGGCGAACATCAAGGTTGTCAACGACAAAGTTTTCTTCCTTCGCTCCAAGGATGGCAATGCTATCCCTCGAATCAACTTTGCTGCCTGCTGGGCCGATGACACACTGCCCTCCGAGTTTGTCTTGGTTGGAGAAGAAATCGAGGCTCCCGGCATCATTGTCCCGCCTCCAACGTTTCACGAATTCCCGGAAGGATACCAGTTCAGCCTCGACTTTTTCCGCAATGATTGGATGGTCAAGATTGATGAGCAGACTATCCCTCTGCCTGACGTGTCTGAGAGACCGGAGCCTGATGGCGAGTTTCGAATCAGAGTAGACGACCCCTCGGAAAAGATGCAGCAGCTTTTTGATTACCCTTTTGGGGAATGAGCTGACTGTAATTATTTCTATCCCTTGTTTGGGCTTTGGTTCCAAAGCCTGATGCTGTCGTCTTCAGTGTGACATGGGAGATTGCTGGAAGTGGTGCTAACCAACAGGCGTCGGATATGGCTAGTGGTGCTAGGGTAAGTGATAGCGGTGTTGGGAAACTGGGTCAGGTGGAAAGCTGATTTTGTCTGGAGGAGTGAATTGTGTTGTTGGTAACTGCATGGGGTATGGACGTGGCTATCAAGGGATGGCAAAGCGAGTATACAGATATGATGCGTGAATCAAGGGTTGAATTCTTTCGTTTGGTCAGTGAGGTCGTGACAATACTATCTTGATGACACTGTGGCGCGACATGTACACTTGCGCCAGCTTGCTTTCTCCCTTCCAACTACACTGATGCAGTCCCGTGAGAATAAGCCCTGGTTCTCACCGATACGCGGCTTGGTCCGGCCACGACCACGTGGAGAGAAGGCTTTCACTGTTGTTATTGATTCATATTGATTGTTCAGCATGACGGGAAAAGATAGCTTTACGTGGGCAAGACTCACTTCCATCAAACAGCGAGGGGCATATCCGTCGGCAGATAATCAGTATGGATGTTGCACAATCACCCAAAGCTCTGTAGACGACAGGTGACGTTCATCTTTGCTCTTCAGGGAATAAATCATGAATAAAGGAGAGTCATCTGAGCAAAAGAGCTCGCTTGAGGATGTTATCCATATTCATATAATCAGAAAAGCCGCGTAAGGAAACACTGAATAAGGCGTGAGGCCCAAATACTTAAGGAGCTCAACTCCTCTCGTCTCTATTCCTAGAAGCAGACAAGACAAGAAAAAATCACCACGAAAAGATCATCATGTGCACCATCTACCGAAACGAATTCTACAAAAAGTGCGGCTACCTGGTCAACTTCCAGCTCACGGAAGCGAAATGCGGATCAGGCAAGTGGGATTGTCCCAAGCACACGATCAAGAGTGTCGTCAATGTGCATGAGTCGGAGTGTGTCAAGTGCGAGGAGCAGAAAAAGAAGAAGAAGCGGAAGAGGTAGGGCAGCTGAACTGGGGCAAAGTGAGGATGCACCGCTGGGTAGTCATGCTGAGGTAGCAAACAAATCATTACTATGAAGTAGTAAAATTGCCTATTCTTTCGTTTAACATGCCCTGAGCCCCCTGTGGACATGAGAATGCAAGAAAGCAACTGCCTTCTTGTAAGATCTGGGGATTCTAATGTCATTTGCCAGTTGAGCAGCGGCAAGAGACTTGGACGTACCAGCATCGTGGACAGCACTCGTTGTTAAACTATGTAGATTCCATGGTCCAGTCTTGGGCATTAAAATCTTGATATCATTTTCATCATCTCGTCGTAACTATATTAATACGAATTACGATCTCACAAGCTCATCCTGAGACCCATGCGACCTCCGAGGTGTCATAGGTCGTTCTAACGACTGCATCTCCAGGTCAACCTGGACATAAATCTTTCGACTAGATGCGCCATCCTCAAACCGGTCCCTGTCTTCATCCCCCACCGTGCTGGAGCCCACGCTCTTGTGGAAAGGCCGTGAGCCTGCCGAAGTACTTGTCGTGATGGTTGCTCTATTCGATCCTGCGTATGGCACGACTTGGGCGGTGGGAGGTTGACCACTTGATGACTCGGTGTGGAATCGGTTCTTGAGAAGTCTTCCGAGGGAGGGTAGTGAACTAGCGGTGATTCCTATTCCGGATTCCACTATTGACCAAATAACACTATTTGCGACATTGTCTATATCATGGTTAGCTCAGACCTGGAAACGACCTTCGTTAACTCACACAAGTAATCATCAGGTCGCGTGTAATATTTCACATCGGGAAACCTGATGACTGTCGCAATGGACGCACTGTACAGTCAGTATGTGCCTCAAAGTCGCGAAACAGAGTAGACAGCGGGACCTACAGAACACCCAGTCCCAGAATTATGGTAATTAGTATCTTCATTGAGGTCTTCATGTTCGTCTTGTAGAGCATGAAGCCAGGCAAAATGGCACACGTCCAATCCGTCACGACGGCACCGGTTGAAACAAGATATCCGAGGCTCGCGATGACAACAGTCGGTGAGCATTTTCCAGGGTGGCCCCAGGCGGCGGATATCGGTCGACAGATGAGAAAAAGGCCAATGATGACGACGGTGGTGGAGAGGGTTGAGAATATTAGTGTCGCCCAGATGATTATGCGGTAGGTTTTGCCGACGGCGATTCGGAGGAGCATGACGCAGATCGATCCCTTGATGAAGAGTAATGAGCAGTAATAGGTGACCTGAAAGAACCAGAGATACTGCAAGATGGCGTTAGTCGGTCCTTTGCGATGTTGGGCGCTACTCACTCTCCGGCCGTCACTCTGCATTATGGCATTCAATTTGGCATCTCTCGTACCAAGCCCCGAGTATACCCCTCGCACAACGATGCCAGTAACACCCATACACAGCATCTTGATCCTTGCCGTTAGCCTCGAATATCTCAGGGAATGTGTGCGACCTACCCATCCAATTACCATGAGCCCATCATCTATGCCAAACACCTTGTGCTTTAACCTGACCCAACATCTCAAAAAAATAACTATTACCACGGGAAACGGAAAGAATAACGTGAGGCCGAGAAGGGTGCGTCCGAGGCCGGTAGGTTCTACCGTCGTCGCGTTCGGGTCGACTGCCATGGAGGATGTGGCGATAGCTTCACTTGGAGACGAAGAGGTGAGAGGACAACAGCAGCTCTTATTTCTAGAACCTCGCCCCCTCCGTCATTTAAAAACAGTTCATTTGGTTGCTTGTGACTGCGATCTACAGTATCGTAGGTGCTGTTCCCCGCGCCTCAACGACTCGCCTCCCCCCAACGCCCAGACTCGACGCTAGTTGTTCCTAGCTCAGTCCTTGGACAACGTGTTTGGCTGGGTTTTATCGGGAACACACTTTTCTTTGGGACCATGACTCGTAACGCGGGGATGAAGACCATGACTCGTAACGCGGGGATGAGGACCATGACGTTGTCGGTCGCTTGCTCTGTTTGGGTGAAAAGAAAAAATATTGCGGGCTTCAGCTTTGTGTTGTTTGATGTGTCTCAGTCGCTCACCGCTGTTTACAAAGACCAAAGACAGCAACTCTTTTCATCTCATTCTCTCAGGGAGGTCCGGTTTCAGAAGTTGATGCTGACCTCGGGTTGGATCGCGCTCTGACTTGCAACGTGGTTAGATCTTACATATGCCCCGTGCAGTAGCACAGAACTCTGAAGACGTCACGAGTCAGACTCGAAACAATGTAACCCGGAGGCTCCCGGACCATGAGTAAGGAAAGTTGCCAGCATCGCCGATTCGCTGATTGCTCGGAGGCGCGTTGCCGACCCGAACGCGCGGTAACGCAGCCGATGAACCCGCCAAGTACCGCCTGACTAGCAGGGGAACGGACCAGGACTAGCATGAATCTTATTTCGACTTGAAGAATTATTAATCAAGGCACTTCTCGTCTCATGAAGAAGCAGTGTCATACACATTAGTAAAGAGCACGATTCGATCGCAGAATGTTCGAGTTGAGGCATTTAGACCTAGAAATCATGTGAAACCCTTGTCGATTAGGGCAGGTTTACACGGCGCCACCGCTTACAATTACAGTAAGCGGCCTAGATGTGTTTAAACTTTGTCATTCATCAAGAGGATCGATCTGAAGCTACTCTTCCCACGGTCAAATTCAGACTAATCTACTGCGGCGCCAGGTGGCTCCCGGAACTAAGAAGTTGGGTCTCGAATTTCGTCTCCATCAGAACCAGTTGTGGTTTCTCGTCCAGTCTAACCTCAATACAGACGCTGGCCACCCCTGTTGAGGCTCTTCTGGGTGGCTAGCCAGCATTCAAGGATCTGCCAGCTCGCTTAAGCCCTGTTTAGAAGCCTAGAAATTCTTGGCTATTATCTCCGGCTGAAGGGGTTAACGTGCCAAGCGGTTCGGTTTTGAGCTCTATATCAGTTGCACTTCTTTCATTCAATGTGATCAATGTTGCTTGTTAGCTTTCATACTCCAACATTAAAATCTGTGGCTCGATTCGAACATCATGATCGATCTTCCACCCCGGTCCCTGTACTTTCTAGGGGTAACGCACGCCTTGTCGCGCAAGATATTTACTAGAAATATATTGTACCCACGAATAGAGTCAATTTGGCTAATAGTTCTCTTGAGATACTGTAGTACTCCTTCTCCAAACTTGACCCTTAAACGTTATGAGGGGCACCTGCCGTGGTACTTTGATCAGCCCCTGGGCAGCACGAAGGGGTTATCGGATCAACACATGCTCCTACATGCTCCAACCATCATCATATCTCACCATTGTTTCCATCATCGATATAACGATGGTTATTATTAAGATTTAAGCCTCCTCGTACAAATACAATCCTGCTACTGAAACCCTCTCTCAATACTTACTCCTGCTGGCCAAGGTCAAGCAGGTAACTCCTGTGGAGCCTCACGCCCATCAATCTCCGATACTTGTAAGTGTTGAGCTGGGGTATCCGGCAACTCAGGCTTGCCTACATGAGTGATCTCTTGCGTGGGTGTGACTTGAGGGGCCTTCTTTCGTGTCCTAATCCACAGAGTCGCCGCAAGGCAAGCCATTCCGACAACGCCGAAGGATACACCGACACCAATGCCAGCCTTGGCACCTGCAGTTAGCCCCTGATTGGACTGGCTCTTGTCTGGCATTGGGGATCTAGTCTCGGTTGGTTGTTGTGTTCCCGTGGCCGTGCTGGTCGTTTTCGAGCTTATTGTTCCACTTTCTGACGCCGCTGCCATTGAACTCGTCGCTGATTTCGGCGTTGACGTAGGCATTCGTTTTGGAGTTGAGCTTGATGTTGTGCTTGAGGTTGATGTCGGCGTTGGTGTTGGGGTTCGTCTTGGTGTCCGACAGACCTTAGTGGTGTTGATTTCGGCGCTAATTTCGGCGTTGATTTCAATGTTGTTGGCACATATGTAGCCGTGATGGCGGAGGCCAAGTCTGCCGCTTTTCTTGCAGACGCGGCTGCCGCTGCCTCGTCTGTAGTCGAACTGTCCTCCTCCCGTTCAGACTTGACACTCTCCTCATCCATTGGTGCGCTGGATACTTCTTCGCACTGGTTTCTAGAAGCGTCCTGGGCATCTTTTATTTCATCGCCGCTACACTCCTTGATGAGACAAGGTGAAATGGTGGCGCTGAGCTTCGCTTGGAAGTCGGGGTCGCATTGACATGTAATATCCAGCACCTTACAACCAGCTTCGGGCACATATTCTTTGATACAATTCAGCTGAAAGGAGATGTAAATAGCGGCTTCTGGGCTCGGATTGGGTTACTTACTGCGCATTCTGGCATTGAAGCCTCCCCAATACCACCAAGACCTCCATCATCACTGCCATTCTCGGCGGCCAAGATCCCACTCCGCGAAAACAGCACAAATGATAGGGTCCGCATGCTGAGAGTAAAGATGAAAAATGTCCGTTACAGGGATGGGATTTCGGGAGACAAAAAGGAGGCTATGTTGATCGAAAGGGGGATTTCCCTAGAATCTCTACATTCCTCTACCGCGAGGCGTCCTAGCAGGCGGATTACAGGAGGCATGTGATGGGCGCCACGGGCCGCAAAGAGTAAGGAGACTGTTCTGGGCCCTAATTGTGGCAGACCTAGTAATAAAGCCATCGACGCCCTACGTAAGCATAAATCACTTTGTGGCAGGTTACTAGTCCACCCTCAATGCCAAGTCGCCGATAAGATGAGTTACCTAGGTGGGCTCCACGATCAGGCTCCCGAGTCAAGACAATGCACGAGGCTCTTCCATTACCTTTGATCGTGTTGCCGATCTTGGGGCAACCGTCTGGATGAAACTCGAGAAGATGGCCGCTTCGATTGCTGGCTCAGGATGTTTTACAGTCTCTGTGCTAGTGGTAGAGTTGAAGAGAGGGTAGCGTGGTTGTTGATCTCGAGAACCACGTTTCGCAAAAAGAAGGGACCTTGATCCCACAGCATGGAAAAATAAGAGACCAATCACGCCGTAAAAGTGAAGATGGATGGGGGGCACACATCAAAATCATGGGCGCGTGGCTGACAACAAACATGACAGGCGATGTCTCGAAGCGGCAGCCTGAAGGGTCCGGGAGGCGCCGCCACTAATCATTTTAAATTAAAAGTTTCGTTCAATGAAACAAACCACTTTCAATTCAGCCTTGTGTCGTTCAGCGTGCGAAACATGCCACTCTCATCCCACGGGCCAATCACCACCTGTTTCCGCTGTTGCCATTCACCGTTTTAACTTCCTCGTCTTGACACGCATGGTTACAGCATATCAAAAGCCTTGACGGCAGCCTGAGCTGTGACTTGAGCACTCGCAGGATTCGCACCCGTCACGATATGGCCATCAGTGTGGGTAAAGGCGTCCCAAGGGCCTGGGGGAGATACATCTAAGGACTTGTCAGAAGAGTACCGCAAGGTCTTATCTTCAAGACTCACAAGTGGCCCCAGCATCTGCCGCAGCAGCCTCGGTGGTGGGTCTGTTCCAGCTCTTAATGAAGCCAGTCACCTTTTTGCCGGCAATGATGGACTTTCCAGTTCGAGGATCAATGATGCCGAGGAAGATGGCACCACCGTGACAGCTGGAACGACAATTAGATACTGGCCTCTGAAAATCCAAGGGTAAACATACACGGCAGATACAATGCCTCCGTCGACGTAGATCTTGGATACAATCGATTGCAGGCCGGAGGCATCCGGGTAATCAATCAAAGACGTGTGACCAGCCGAGGCGAAGAATAAGCCGTACTAGGTCCATAAACCAGCTTGGTCACTAAAGCTATCTTCTCAAACTCTGCTCACCTCTTCAGCGTGAATGTCGCTGGGCCTCATCAGTTTGTCGACTTTGGATTGAAACTCGCTGGAGTGATCTTCCCAAACCTGGCGGTCCTTGTCTGGCAGCCAGTCTTTGGTGGTTGAGAGCCAATCGGCTTGGCAGGTGCCCGTTTCAGAGACTAGATCAGTCTCGAAGCCTGCCTCTTTGAAGACATTGAAGGGATGGAGGGCTTGGGTGATAAAGAGGCCTGTGTGTTGTCAGCGAGTGACGGCGGATGCCCGGAAACGCGTGTTGCTACCAGTTTCTTTGCCTCCCTCGTACAGAGGGGCATGAGCTGATGTGACGGCGATGAGGGCTTTCTTAGGAGGAGCCATATTGTGGTTCTGGTGTTGAATAAAATTATTTTGTGTGAGACTTGGCGAGGAAATGCTTTGGACCCGGCCTGTCCGCGACGTTGGAGTTATACTTGTGCGAGCGGAGACGTTCGGAACCAACCGTCTACCAGTCATGCGGAATTACGTTTGTGAAAGCCAATGAGCAGTCGAAAGTTTTCAGCTGAACAGAATAGGCTTCAGCGTTGAGCTCGATCAAGGGAGAGACTCGGTTTCTCCATCTGCCGATCCACAGCAGTTAAAAGTTTGGTCCTGTTTAGCCATCGCGCAGCATTCCCCAATGGGCATGCCACTAATTCTGACATCATGACTAAAATTGAATGTCTTTATTCCCCTCAAAAGTAGCGAGCTATTGGTCAGCAAGTAGATATGCCATGAGAGTGACGGATGAGGGCCTGAGAACTGGTCGAATATGGAAACCGCACGATTGATATGCAAACCTCTGTACCTTAGGTTTCTCCCAACAAGCTAATCCGCCCCCTTGTATTAATGTTTATCCTACAGTCAATTCTTTAAAGCTAACTTCCCCCCTTTCTTTATGATTCAGGCTGCCTTCGTGGAGGTGATCTCGGTGAGATAACACGTGAAGGGCCGCCAATATCACGTTTGCTCGTAATGAGGTAAAGTTTTATTACTCTCAGTGAACTCCATAGCTTATACATATACCTCAAGTCTACCAAGAGAAAGACTCCTCCACGTAGCGAAGCTTTGCCCCATGCCGAGCCAAGCCAGCGCATGCGTATCGAGCCTCGTCACACATAGCATGAGGACCACACACAACCACTATCGTTCCACCAGATGTGTTCTCCAACTCTTCAGACAACATCTGTCTGATGTTCATTCGCGATCCGATCGTCACATGAGATTCGACATGGCCCCAGTTGGTCTCGTCACCCTTCGCCTCTCCGTCCTTGGAATCCCCAACAATCATGCTCTTCACGGCATCCACGAGGCCACGGTCCTTGATACCCCAGTACAACTTGGTGGTTCCCAGGGGACGGGCGAACATGGACAAGGAACTGTTGAGGGTGGGAAGGATGCCAGTGATTCCAACACCGCCAGCGATGCAGAGGATATTAGGATACTCAGTTGTCGGGGTGAAGGCATTACTGCTTCCATGGCCATATGAGCCCTCAATGAGAACTGGTATTCCAACATCGGTGTTAGCCTTGGTTACAATCTTCTTGGTCAAGCCAGACTGAGCTCGGATGAAAAGGGTAATGCCAGGTCGAGGATGAACGGTACGAGTGGCAATGACATCCCTATTCGCCGTGACATTTCCAGTCTCCTTGGAGTCTGGGTCTATAATAGTTGGGCCCTCAGTCTCTGACTGCGACTGAGCGCTCGAGTTCGAATCGATGATGTTGTTGCTGAGTTGACCAACGCTGCAGTTGACGACAGAGAATGGGTGGTTCTCCCAGACGCGCCAGGTTAGAGTAGGGAAATAGATGTAGCAGTGACCATGGCAGTCGACTTCTGGAATATCAAGGCGGATGTATTGGTCTCCCTCAATGCGTGTAATGTGAGCCCTCTTGATTCCATGTCGAGAGACTCGGAGAATACGCAAGAGTCTCTCATATCCCCAAACCGCAATCGCGATCAGCAGCCAGATCTCGAAACCGCTCGAGTCTTCGTAGAGATACCAAATGTGATACCAAGAGGCGACGATAGCCAGAACAGCGAGGCAGATGTGAGCGATGAGGAAGACTTCGTAGAGAACCTTTCGGACGCAGAGGAGAGAGAATGGCCAGAATAGAGAGAAGGCGAGGGTACCGACAATTCCCCAGTACCAGTAAGGGTACGTAACAGCTTCGGCATGAGAATCAGACTCAACCATCATTTGAAGCCACAGAAGCGAGTGGACCACAACTTGGATAATAGAAATCATAGCGATCCATCGGTGGAGCAGAAGAAATGTCGAATGAGACCAGTTCGTCAACCAAAGCAGCAAGCTGTTTCTTCCAGCAAAGAGAATGAGAAGTGGCATGTTGGCAAAAGCGATGACGCCAGCACGGTTGCCAATCTGGCGCATCAACTCGTATCGACGATCCGGAAAGTAGCCGTTGGGTTGAAAGTTGGGGTATCCTTCGAAAACGGCCAAGGTGTTGATGGCAATGATGTACATGATGAACAAAGCCTGGCCTCGCGTCGGGACGATTCCGAGACCCAAAACTGGAGCACTGTGCTTTTTGCCAAAAGCCGGAGGGTCGATAATATAGGCGTAAAGCTTGCTTCGAAGACGTTCGGAGATGGGGAGGAAGCGAAGAAAGGAGAATGCGATCGGGATGATAACGCATGAGAGGAACACCACAAGCCTGCCTCAAGTTAGCCAACGATCATCGCCCAAGAGCCAGTTCAACCGCACGAGTATTTTGACTCATTCTTTCCACTGGCCTGGTACGCCTTGACGGCGTTCAAGAAGGCGATGTAGACATCCTCTGTCGTCGCAATAGTCCGGTTAACGACAGTTTCCGTAAGATCAAGCGGCTGCGGCGGCTTCTTTGGATCGATCTGCGCCAAGGCTTCTTCGTATGTATACCGAAGGACAACGCCGTCCTCAGCAATGAGCTTAGTTTCCCAAAAGTTGGCAATCTTGTATGTCTCGATGCTCTTATCGCAATAACTATGAATGCACCAGGCAACCGTCGTCAGGTAAGCCGTGTCGTTCGCCATGCAGGCTCCGGAAGGAAAAGCCAGAGCTATCTCTTCGGCACTCAGACCTTCGAATTCGGGACATTGCAGGGCGGTTGGGCCGGCGAATTGGCATGCTTGAGCGCATGGAACGGGGTATGGGTCTCTTCCGTAGCCTTCGAGGAGCGCAGTAGCGGTTGCGCCAGGGAGTGACAAGAGGGAGAGTGCAACCGCCGCCACGGCGGGGAGCAAAGGAGAGAGCATCCTGTCGGCTGCTTAGAGCAAGATGAAAAGAAGGAAGTTAATGAAGGTGTATCCAGAAGCTGATCGACTCCCAGGTATTAGGACGATCAGACGAGGGGAGCTATGTGAATCTTATATACGGCCAGGTTCAATTAGCCCGCCCAAGTGGAAGCCATCACCCACTCAAGGACCACCTTTTACCCAGCGTTCATCACGGCGGCCGACTCTCCGCCATGCTCTAATTAGCCAGTCGTACACCCCACGATGCATTGACAATGGAGTCAGTGGCCCGCTGATCCGTAAAAGCTGGCCCGCATGAACCCCCATCTTGAAACTGCAGCGATCCAGGACAAGAAATCGAACGACTACCGGCCAAGACGGGTCGTTCGGTTATGAAAAGCGAAAGAACGCCGATTCGCTGTTATTTCCTGCTCACTGCCGTCGGCTGCGGCGGTGATCGGCATCTGCGATGTAGCTCCTTGGCTCTCGTTATCAATCTCATCTGTACGAACCACACTTAGCCTCGGCCTCCTACGTCTGCCACGCCTTGAACCCTGCATAGTTGAAAACTTTTTCATCAAGCTTAACCTTGACCCAACAGCAGCCCCGTACCGCTAGCCCAGGTACGGACGACACCCACATGGCCATCCCATCTCCATGCCGAGACAGGAAGCTCCTGATGGTCATCTACGTGGGATGCCGTAGCATTAGCAGCTGGGCTGTGTAGCTTGGCATTACCCTCTGTTTCGGGCAGGGGGCGGGAGAGGAGAGTGTGCAGGAACCAGGGCGTCCAATTGCAAGACTGGGAATGGCAACATGTGCTGTGGTTTTACCCACTGTTATTTGTAATCCGCCTTTTCTCATTTTCATGGTCCTGAGCCTGGGGCAAGGCGACGAGACGCCAAGAGATCGCCGGGAGTTGTATGCCGAGCAGGGATGTGGATGGAGATTCAGAGCAGATCATCAGAGAGGGCTACGAGCGCGGCGACAGCTAACTTGGCGTATGGGCATGTTGTCAGTCAAATAGTCACAAATATGGAAGACATTCAAGTACCCAGGTATGAAACAAAGGGACGAAGATCTCGAGCATTTGCAACGGTGACAATAACGACCAGAAAGAAACGGAGAAAAAGAGAGAAAAGCTTTCCTGACGATGTAACACCGTTAAACCTTACTAGGATTAAGGCAATAGGGTCCAGTCCCACCCAGGTCGTTGATCGTCATGTTGGAGGTGATGGTGTTCCGCCAATCTGATCCGTCCCTCGCTATCTTATCGATCAACAGCATCCACAAATCTAATCAATCCGGAGGCCGAGGATCCCGCGGGTTCCGTACCAAAGGTAAATAACTGGGACTTTGAACATGTCGATAGAGTGAATGCTGGCTTATAGCATAAGAAATAAAGGATGAATTCATCTGCATACTATTCTACGCTCTTCCGGATCAATAATTCACAGCTCCCCAATGCTTCCTGTGAATATCGTTTAATCACAATGCCAAGCCAGACCGTCGATCTTCACAGCGCAGGAAAGCTACAGCCAATTGCCTGATCCTCCATGTTAGCTCAACAAATAAAACGCTCTCAGACCATCTCAGAAGCCGAAGTCAGATTGACGGACCCGTTGGTTATTATTCCCACGCTCATATTAGACACTTAGGGGCGGGTCCGTGAGTGGAGGTTTCTACCAACAACCGTGATTAAGAGGCAAAAAACGCGGTCATCCAAACGGGAAAATGATGAGCAAGGATGATCAGCTAATGCTTCAAAATGCGGGATATCGGTGAGCATGAATGCCTATAGCGCTTAAAAGAAGGCTGTGCAACGCGGGAAACGTGGTTCCTTAGACCCCCCTGCCAAAGAGAACGGGCAGCCTGCAAGTGTGATGCAGCCGATTGCAACAGTGAAGCATGGCGATCACCAGTACCTCGGTATGGGTGAGATACAAACACAGAGCGCATGGGCCACAAGTTGGCACCGTTTAAAATGGTGATTCCGAGACTCGCCTCCTTGAAAATGCACCCAAGCATGGAGGGTGACAAGAGCCGGTCCTGTTCAGAGACAACGAGATGCCAACATCACCACCAATACTCACCGGGATGATATATCAAGTAAAGTCTTGCGAATTCAGTGACTATCGTCACGTCCCCTCCGCATGAGGACCATTATATTGGATATGATCAGGGTAAGGGGATTCCAAGTACGAGGACATGATGAAATATTCCAAGTTTTTGTATTCAAGATCGTAGCTTGAAGGGTCGAAATCCGTATGGCCTTTTTAGTGACACACTAACATATTATGTATGTGAGTCTGCAGATTCATTATTCTCTATTTTAGTAACTAGACAAAGGGAACACCTGATCTACAATCTGTAGCCATTGCTGGCTCACCATCCCTACTCCCTGACAATTTTAATATTTCTCTGCCTGAAGCTATAGGGATTGCACTTTTAAAAATCCTTTTCACATTCCAATCCCAATGAAGATATCCCCCGACAAATTGTCTAGAAAGTGTAGCTCTTATGCCTTGACCCTGAGCCTTGGACCATATATCGCCACTCGAATGGCAGCATATCCCAGACCGGAAAGACAAGTAGGCACGCCACCAAACGTCCACAGGTTGTGCCAATGCAAAGTGTTACCATGGCCGCTTAGAATGGCCCCACCGCTTGGGCCGCTGATGAGAACACCCAGGGCAATGATGGCATAGCCCATGCCAATTCGGGTTCCCAGCCTAGACTTGTCCTTGGTCAGCACCGCGAGGCATATGGGCGGAAGGCCGATAAGAGCGCCGCTCATGAAACCGGATAGTATGGCCAGAACAATTACAGCGCCTTTGGAGTGAACTGCCATCATGCAGAGCATCAGGGCTCCTGAGACACAGGAAAACGGCGCTAAGAGGTTGAAAGGACCCGTCTTGTCGGCAAGCTTGTTGGGTATGGTCCGGCCGAACACTGACGCGGCGTTGAATATGGGGACAAGGTAAAAAGCGAGAGAGTCATCTGTAATGTGTTCTGCCGCGGCATAATACGACAGGTAGAAGAAGATGACGAAAAGTCCCATGTAGGCTAGTAGCGAGTTGAGGACAAATGCCATGTAGTTGACGTCGGTAAAGGCGGCCATGTCGACTATGGCACGAACCTTTGGGGGCTGTACTCGGAGCCTCATGGTGGCAATCGGTATCAACAGGGTACCCAACACGATGAAGCCGATGACGCGAGTAGCCCAGGGGAAACCAACCTCCCCGATGAGTCGGTAGAGAACGATGGGGTAAATGACGCCACCCAGGGCAGATCCAGACGCAGCAATACCCAAGGCAGTGCCCATCTTTGTGCTGAAGTATTGGGGTATAATGGCGACGCAGGGTACAAACAGGCAGCCGGTCCCGATGCCAATGACGAAGCCTTGAGCCAGCAGGACTTGCCAGAGGGAATCGCAGAGACTGAGCATCATGTGGCCAAAGACGACCATGAAACTGCCCACAAGAAGTAGAGTGCGTAGGTAGCCACGGTCGAAGACGGGACCGACGAATATTCCGACAAACAGGAGTAAGAAGGCAGCGATAGATCCGACCCAAGATATATCGGAGGAGCTCGCGTCGAAGAGGTCCCCAGACTCGTAGTATGTTTGATAAGCTCCGAAGGTGTTGAGAATTCCCCAGGTGTTGAAGTAGAGCATGAAACTTCCAAGAACGTTCAGCCAAGCTCGGGGGCCACCGTTTGGAGGAGGGCTAGGCGCTCCAGCAGGCTTGAGAGAGAGGCCATTGGAGTCTTGCGGGGCGGTATCTCTGGGCATTTCCTCTCCAGGACCAGGAGTTGGAGGAGGGTAGTTGGTTGTCGGATTTCTCATCGTGCGGATTTGCTTTTGAACAAGATTCTACCGGAGTTACGCTTCGGTGGTGGTGTTTGTCTGATCAATCGCATACTCATCTACCGCATTCCCTTGGCGCGTTTAATGTTCCTATATACACCAGAGCATCGGGGCTTTGCCATGTGTCTCTCGGTTCTACACGGTCTTTTACTAGCTAGTATGCTCTTCAAACGTTCTCTCGCCGAGCGTTAAAGCCGGCACATATCCCGTAGTCTGTAGATCCGCGCTCGGCTGATGACGGGGTTTTAGCTCGGATCTCCGTCTCGCCACACGGTGAATTGTTAGTCGAGACTGACAAGCCAATCAACGCTCAGCGCTCTCTTCGGAGAATTGCGAACCCCATTGTGGTGAAGCCGAGTCCCGATACGGCCTCGGCGCATGAGAAGTATGATTCATTGAAGCGATAGTGAAGCATATGACATGGTTCTTGATGAATGCCATGCTGCAAAAGAGATGAAAACTTTGCCGCCCGGAGATCGGCTCACGAACAAGCCGATCCAGTACAGCACATCAACTCTAAAAGCTTGAAATTGCAAATGGAACCTTCATCTTAATATAATTAAAAGCCCCTTAAAAGCTCATTCATATCTATTACTATCTTGCATCAGTTCCTGATTGATCTTAAATTCCTCTCGGCCCCTCGCCTCCAGAGAGTTAGCAAGGCACCACACCAGGCAGGATGATTTGGCCCGGAAGCCCAAGGTTAAGCAACAGCGCCCCTTTTCAGGGGTTGACTATCTCTCACTTTTCCAGAAACAGGTTTAGGCCTTTGTTTATGACAATACCTTGGCGAATGACAACTTCTCTTAAATCAGTAATCACATGGGTTGGCAGAACCTCTTCCCAGCCGAAACATCAACTTGACCAATGGTTGCCAAGCAATAGGCTATCTTAGGCCTCAATGGTCCTCTAGTTTTTACCTCGAGCAGTAGGAATATTAGATAAGCTACACCAAGCAACACTGGCCTGCAGAGCAGTACGTGGTGGCCTTTAAGTTCCATGAAGCGCCTCGTGGTGTTTGGGTTCTAAAACCTCTGCTCTCAACCTGCCTCTAGTTAAATATTAATCACTTGAACTAGTCTTCTGGCAGCCTTCGATGAAACATGACAGAGTTATCGGCCAATTATGGCTTGTACTTGACAGAGGTGTACCAGAAGAAAAAGGTCGGGTCATTTGCCCTATCAATATAACTACCGTGTATCTAATAATACAACAAATCGCCATCAAGAAGCGAACATGACTAATTCTCATCGTACTGGCGCACTTCGACAGTCCGGTAAATGCGGGTATCGTCAATACTCGGCCGAAACCCTCCCGCGCTATCTCCAGCCGCACTATTGCACTCGGAGTTGTCCTCGCCTCCACGGACCTTGGTGGTGACGTAAGCCTTTCCAGGTGGAATGAGGCCGTTCTCATCACTGTCGGTCTCGTCCTTGAAGTGACCGCTCGTCGTGCGGGTATGAGTTGTGTTGCGTGACTTTTTCTGGGAGGAGCTCATCATCTCAAATTGAGACTTGGAGTTGGTCGAGTAGCCTGGTTTGTCTTTGTGGAGGATGGATTTCCATAGCATGGGCATGAAGGGGAAGCAGGCGCATACGACTCCAATGCCACACTCGGCGATACTAGATGTTGTCAGTCTTGGTTGTGACGACATGTCAGCAGCACAGGCCACTTACCCTGTCAGGTTGATTTGCACAAAAGCATAAGTCTGGTCAGCACTCTCTCCATCCTTGATAATGAAAACAAGTCGGACAAGACCAAAGATGCAGGCGATGCCTCCCACTCCAAAGACGGCAGCGATCTTGAGCTTGGCCCAGATTCCCACTTGAAGCTTCTTTGTCAAAGGGCATGGCAGGAGCAGGACGACAATGTCACTCAAAAGACTGATGACATTGTCAGTGAGGATAAGAACTCGCTGGTTGAAGCATTGGCCATCGGCATCGGGATGCCAGAACTTGTGCACCGGTCGGCAGATGAGCGTCTTGAGTGCCATCATGACGATGTAATAGATGGCCATGACGCCAAGGAAGCCGTAAATCCACTTCACGTAGGTCTTGTGGGGGGAAAAGATTCTGGCAAGGAAGAGGAGAATGGCGGCCTTGATGGCAAAGACTGTCGGGCCATAATTCACCATGGTTGCGTAGACGGTCTGTGTTGATGTTAATGGGGACTTGCGAATATCATCGAGTAAGCAGCCACGTACCTGATTGTACTTGACCAACAGCTTCTCAGGGACATCCCATTGATGCAAGCCGCCGCCATACTTTAACACTACAGACGGTTAGGTCTAGAGATGAAGGTGTAAAGGCCAAGAGATGCTTACTCATTAGACAGATGATGCAGTATCCCATGAACCCAATCTTGTCAATGTTAGAAACCCACAGCGTTCAAGGTACAAGTAAGCCAAGACTCACGTATCCGATGATACAAGCAACTATAAACAAGGTCAGCATCCATATTAAACAATATCAGCAGCGTCAAAGCGTACTGTCATCTGCCTGAAGCTTCATGGACAGCCTGTACCGGGCGAATAGCCGCAGAAAGACAAATATCGTGCATACGGGTATGGCAATCGAATTGGAGATGATGCAGATGTAGTACATCTCTCGGTCGGGATTCTCAAAGTTCGATTGGTGGCCCGGAGGCGGATCCATGGCCGCCTTCTCAGACATGGCTGCGTCGATCGCTTTCAAAGAGCTTCCAGGGAATGAATCGTGAACTGAAGCTGACACACAGGTAAAGAGCCAACAGAGGGAGAGTTAGAGAGGCAGAATTTACCAGCTGGACGGGACATGTAAGAAGTGGTTTGTTGGTCCATGCCAGTCTGCAAGAAAGCACGGCCAGACTTGGCGTACCACGTTGATTCTTTGGTGACATATTTTTCACGTGGGTCGTCACCCCTTTCACATCAGGATCTTCAGGGAACCGATTGCATGGTTCTGGGAACTTGTGAATATCCCGTCACTGTACATCAAACGAGACACTGTGGAGTTTTGCAGCTGTGGATATGGGGGGAAAGAGAGAACTGGCCAGGTCCCTGATGGATCCCCCCGACTTGACGTTGATGTTGGTTACAAGGATACCGACGAGGATATGGCTGACAAGCTGACTCATGGCACCATCTCGCCGCCCCTTAAGCAATCAAAACATGGCTTTAGTTCTCGAGAGGAATCAAGTCCCGGCTTGGCTGCGGCTGATGTCTTTGTTGGACGCTTCTGCGACGTGCAGCATCTGGACAAGGGGAAGCGAACTCTCCACAACTGTGGTTAC
Organism: Fusarium neocosmosporiellum; assembly: GCA_006518225.1. Classification (NCBI taxonomy): domain Eukaryota; kingdom Fungi; phylum Ascomycota; class Sordariomycetes; order Hypocreales; family Nectriaceae; genus Fusarium; species Fusarium neocosmosporiellum. The sequence goes on along the minus strand of SSHR01001430.1, from coordinate 21,952 downwards.
GAAAATTATCGAACAGTTCCTCCACTGCCGTCCAAGGTTGCACTCATCCGCGGCAGAATTACCATCTTGCCGCGGGACCCCAGAGACGACAAGCTTACAAGGAAAAGCGAAAGGATTTACACACTAATGCGGGATACGGGGGATCAATCTACATTGCCTCGCCTGGAAGCGAACTCACTGACCATTAAACTCCACCAGAGCAGAAAGTTTGCTGCAGACAACATCTCATCAAAGTTCTTTTTACGTTTCTTCAACAAGATCCCTGGACCCAGCTGAACAAGGGGGTGCCTGGTTAGCGCGAGTCATTAATGAGGACGCTTTGATCTTCGGCCCGAGGCACGATGCCGCCAGTAGCTCCCTTTGATGGTGCGGTTTTTTGGCCTGTGGGATCTTTGTGGGGGTGTGTTTTAAGGATGGCGTTGTGGGCTGGGCTCCAGTCGCGGAATTTGTGTGTTTTGTGTGGATTTGGTGATGAGTTTGACATGTGAAGTTTACTCGAGTTTTTGAAGATGATTGTAGTGTTTGCTTTGTGCGGAATTTACAGTGTGTCTTGATGTAGTAGAGTAGACTCCAATCAGGATACCACCAATATTAACTCCGTTATGGGTTATATCATAAATTTCGGATGATAACACCATGAGTTCAGGAAACTCAAGTACCACATCAACAAGCATAGGGTATGGGTATGCATTCACTCTATTCAACGTGCTACACAACCCAGTCCCTATTCCAAAGACATGCCCAGCCATCGATCTGCACTGCAAAGTCCGGGGTTCATCTAAAAGATGGCCTGCGCGTTGGGCGGCGAAGAGATTCCACCCTGCATATTAAAAGGCGACGAAGACACAAAGAAGGTCCAGCGGTTGAGTTCCTTGCATGTCTCGGCAAGCCGCTCCAGGTCAAACAGTTCACCTGCATCTCGTCAGCTTCTGGAAAACAGTTTGATAGGTTAGGGAGCTTACCGATGGGCATTCCCCATCCTGCGAGCATGTACTCGTGCATCAAGATCGTTCCTGGAGGTGGGGGATACACCTGTACGTTGGTCAGCCACGAGATCCAGCACCTTGGGCCGTATGCAGACGAACCTCCCAGCTGATGGCATCGCCGGCCACAGCTGCAAACCCCGTGTTCCACACCCACTTGAGCACGTCCAAGGTTCCCTCTACGCCTGCATGCTGAGGGTTCGTGGAGGATGCATATGCCTTCTTGGCTTCGACATCCATGTCCTGCTCCCACTCTTTGATGACGCCGGTGCGGACAAAGAGGATGTCACCGCGCTGAAAGGTGATGTTGCACTCTTGAGCAATCTCCAAAATGTCAGTTAGCTTGATGGCGTGGAGGGAAAAGGTTGTGTATTTGATGCCCTTCTTTTCTGCCCAGGAGGCATAGTCGATGAGGACTCCACGGCCTGGAGTGATCAGCATGTCTCACAGCAGTCAGCCAATCAAGTACAAACCTGTGATGCCCTCACGAGCCCAGTGCTGGATACCAATGCGTCCGTTGGAACGATCAAGAATCTCCTCCTTGGTCGTTCCGCCATAAAACACACGCTCCGAGCTTCCCTCTTCAATAGGCGTAGAAAAGTGTCGTAGACCATCCCACTGGCTACTCTGCTCTAAAAGATCATCAGCACCGCACAAGCCAAGTTCATTCAGGTCAACAAACGAGGATTCATAACGTAGATGTCATCAAACGCAACACCACCCAAAATCGGCACAACCTTGAACTCGCATGGTTGACGGTTGAAGCAAGCGTACTCAAGCTTGTTCAAGTCCCAACCCAAGTTTACACGGATGCCAGTCTGGATCTGCTTTGCCGCCGCTGCCACTCTTTCGGGCGTAAGAAGCACGAGTCTCCCGAGGCCCTCCTCGCGGCTGCCAGGTTCTCCCACCCACACGCGCTTGGGGTTCGGGAGCTCGTCCCAAGACTTTTCCATATATGAAGGGTCCATGTTGCGCAGATAGATGAAAGATGTGTATGAGGCTGATAAGTTGAGAGGGGCTTTCCCTCGTGGCGATTTGCGAGGGCACTATGTAGTATTTCCCGATGCAGTCTCCTCAGTGGACACAGCTTCAGGTCAAGCCACCCGTCATAACATACCCGCATGTCATCGTCTGACCCGCCTACTAGTGAGACAAGCCGAGCCTCCAAGCCCCCTCATCGGTTGACACGAAATAGGTAGCTGTGTTGGTTGGCGAGGAGGACTCGCGTGGGAGAAGGATCCATATAGACAGGCATGTGTGCGTGCTGCGGTATAGCCAGGGGAGATCCCTCTAAAAACAGGCAGGATCTGCATAAATATCTCTTTTCCGCTTGATCGACCGATGACACCCCAGCAGAAACAGGTGGACCTGAACAGGCCAGGGGTGAACCCAGCTTCAGGCGCAGCAACACATAGGCGAGCAAGACAAGCAAAGTCAGTGCTCTCTGCCTTGCATCAAAGATTACTTCTTCACGCCCTCTGCCCGGGATTGCATTTTAATTACTGCTGCTGCTCCTCTTTCAATTTCTCCATCAAATCTCATCCTTCTTCCTTGTCTGTGCTTTTCCCCCCCTACTGCCCGTCATATTGCGTCAATCATGCCCCAAACCGGGAACCAGACGAGTCTGTACAACAGGCTTGTCATTGCTTTTGTTGCTCTCGGAGGCACCGTAAGTTTGATGCCATTTTCAAGCTTCTTGCTTGTACCATTTGTCTTGTAGACTGGCGATGCTAAGACCGCTTTTAGACGTACGGATATGCCGCTTCCATCATCGGCAGTACCATTGGACAGAAGGGATGGTACAAATTCTTTGACCTCCCTGAGGTCGGTGAGCCTGGGTACGACACCGTCACAACACCAGCCATCGCCACTGCAAATGGCCTTTTCGCAGCTGGAGGAGCCGTTGCTTGCCTCATTCTCATGTGGGCATGCGATTACTTTGGCCGTCTACGAAGTATTCAGTTTGGCTGTGCTCTCGGTATCCTCGGCGGAGTGCTACAGGCCGGTGCTCAAAGTCTAGCGTAAGAGTCCAACCTCTAATGATTGAGCAACGCTGATGTGATCACAGCATGTTCCAGGCAGGACGATGGATCATGGGAATGTGTGTAGGTCTCATGGCAACAGTAACGCCCATGTACCTCTCCGAAATGTCAAGCCCGTATGCTCGCGGCTGGCTCGTCGGCCATCACGCCATCTTCCTCGTCTTTGGCTACATGCTCTCCTCATGGATAGGCTTCGCCGTCTACTTTTCCGACAACCAAGACTTTGGATGGAGGTTTCCCCTGGCCATCCAAGTGGCGCCACCCGTAGTGCTCCTCCTGGGTTCCCCGTGGGTTCCACGCTCTCCACGTTGGCTCATGTCCAAGGGTAACAAGGATGAGGCCTGGACCGTGCTTGCTCGCCTTCGAAAGTCTCCCAATGATCCCGAGGATCTCGTCGCTAGGGAAGAGTACTACCAGATTGAGAAGCAACTTCAGCTTGATGCTGAGAAGCTTGCTGCTTATGGTGGTAGCCCGTGGAAGGCTGTGTTGCAGAAGAAGAGTTACCGCAAGCGCATGATCATCGGGTTTCTTACACAATGGGGTGCTGAGTTTGGTGGCCCTCTCATCATCGTGAGTGAAGGCCTTTAATAGCTACAAATGTGAAGCTAACAAGAGGCAGAACAACTATGCAGTCATCCTTTACACCAGCCTGGGCCAAACTGGCTACATGCCTCTGCTCCTCTCGGCTCTCTGGCTGACCACTGCTGGACTCATTTACAACCCCGGCGGTGCCTGGCTCCATGACAAGGTGAACTCGCGCCGAAAGATGTACATGACTGGCTTCGTCGGCATCATCATCACCACATCCATCTACTCCGCCATGATCTCCCTGTACGCCGGCACTGGCAACAAGGCAGGTAATGCGATTGGTGTTCTGTTCATGTTCCTGTACCTCGCCTTCCAGGGCACATTCTGCAACACGACCATGTACCTGTATGTGTCGGAGATTTTCCCGACAGAAATTCGTTCGATCGGCATTGGTTTCTCCCTGTTTGGACAATTCGCCGGTAAGCAAAACATCTAACAATGCAGTGGAACCCTGCTGATCATCCATCACAAGCCACCATCATCCTCCTCCAGACAGCGCCTATTGGCTTTGCAGAAGTCGGATGGAAGTACTTCCTCGTCGTCATCGTCTGGAGCGTCCTCTTCGTGCCTGCGATCTACTTCTTCTGGCCCGAGACTGCCCGACTGTCGCTGGAGGAGATTGGAAAGCAGTTTGGCGACGAGGTTGCAGTGCATATCACTGATGCGACCGCTGAAGAGAGGGCCGCTGTGGATCAGCAGCTGAGGCAGCACGAAATTGTCGAGACCAAGGATAACAAGACGCTCGATACTACGGACACCGCGGAGGAGATCCAGTCGAGTCGCAGCAGCGATTCTGGGTCCAGGGTGTAGATGTTGCTCTTGTGGTTGATTGCTCAATCATGTTATTAGCAAGCGTTGATGTCTTTTTGCAACAACACAGTCGTGTCGGGACAAACTCATCACCGGTTGATGGCTTGATGTCCATCTAGCACGCAAACAGCTACGGTACCATCGACTTAGATAGAATGAATGAAAGAATACGTACCAAGTTTGTCAAGATTTCAGTAACTCGCATTCATATCCACAAATGGACCCTCACAGGATCATCTTACATGCATAATTCGATACTCGGCCAAATGCTCATCATCGATCGCCACGCCAACACATTACATCCTCCAACGACTCCTACGTTGTACAATTCCTCCATCTTCCTGCCAAGTCACCAACTTGATCCTCATCCTCATTCTCCGCGGTAGTGGCACAACGTGTCGTACGGGACAGCCGCAAACGTTGCAATGCTAATGTCATCTCGTCCAGGGCTGACCTCCACTCTCTGCCGTCCCATCTCCACATATGCCGCATGATAATTCCCGTCTAGATCCTTTGGCGGCGGAAAGATTCCAGGGGTCCTTGTCCATGTTGGACAGCCCTGTCGAATCGGCTGGATGCATATTCATTCCTTCTTTTGTTTCCCCGCGCCATATTACCGGTTCTCTTACGAGTGAACGAGTTCGTTAGATTCCCTGAGGGTTGATTCTTGGCTTGCAGGAGCTGGGATAGACGAGTGCGAGTTAGTTACGGAATGGTTCCGTTTCTGGAGGCTCGTGGCACCTGTCGAGGCAACTCACCACACCACCATGTCCTTGTCAGCGGTGATCCAGATTTATGCATTATACACATCTGTGCACAACAAAGCCCCATGCACACCGGGTGGATCATGATCTTCAACCACAGGTTTCAAGATCCTTGTAAGCATAAGGGCGATCATGCCCCGTGGGTTGCCTCGGAAGTCGATCACTTAATTCCCGCGAGGGTGGCTTCCGAGAGGCAGAAGATGGCACCTCTTGGCGACAGGGACCCCTACGTTCCCGCCCGGGACTTGGGTACAGCAACCAACGCGTTTTCTGAATTTCCATTACATTCTCGTATCGACTGTTGCTGCTCAGGTACCCAAGACTCGTCATGTTTGAGACATTCCTGCGTGCCGAGAAATACCGCCCCTGGGTGACATTGCACATGCCGATGAAATGCGTTGTTTAGATGGCGCGGCCGCCCGTCAACTTCGGGGTTCACCCCAGTGATGGACGAGTCCCCTGTCGCTGGAAGACAGTAGCTCGGTTCATGTCACGGATCTCCCCCAGGGCACGTTCCCCAGCGTCTTGCGTGATTTTCTTAGTCGCAATGGTAGGCATCAATCCTGTGATGGTCCCTAGGAGTTGACTCGCATACAGTGTGGGTCGGGCGGGAGTGAGCCGCCTCCGAGCCGTCAGGGGCCAGGAGGTACATTCGTTGACCCAGTTGGACTTGTGCATGGTGGACAATGCCAGGCTTGCTTCTTATGATTGACGGAGCCGAGGTCTCGGACCAACATGGCGTTTATTCAGACGCGACGAGTCTTCACACCTACCCTAGGCACGCCGAGTCACGTAACTTGCCATGTGATTTGTGGAGACAAGGACGATGTATTGCGAAATATATGCTTTTGTTTAAAGTGAAATTGACTCTTGGACATGACACAACGGGTAGGAAGACCGCGCAAGACAAAGAAAGTCAACAATAAACAGTAACAGCTAATAACGTTGTCAGTGGTGTTAGCATCACCAATAGACGCAACAGTTTCCTTGTATGTGTTTGAAACTTAAGCTCTGAAATGATCTATACAAATTGCCAGTTATCAATTGGAAGGAATCTGGGCGTATTACTCCTCGATGAGGGGAACAAAACCTGCTCGGCTTGGAGATAAGAACGGATTGTGAAATTTGTTTGGATTCCTGACGAGCTGGATCAAATATATAGCGCTTCCCTTGCCTCATCCTCACAAATGCAGTGCGTTATCGTCATTAAGTAGCGACTGTCTGCTCTGGGGTCCTGGTGCTTTCAGAATGACCGCTGAGCTGGCGGAGGCTATTTGTGGCTGAACGGTAGGGTTATTCACATTTGACGCATATTGGCTGAAGTAATCATACTTGGTATAGGTACAAAGGACCAGCTCTGGCCATCGAAGCTGGAGAAGGGCCGTTCCCTCGAAGATGGCGAGGTGCATTGCATAGCTGGAGGCTGGGAGGACATTCGCGACAACTATGAGACATGGGCCTCTGATGCCCGTCAAGCCATCCCTTCTTTTGAGGTCCCTCAAGGGTTTGGTCGAAAGCTGTATGCTCGAACTCGTCAAAGCGACGCATTTGGAGAGGAAACATGGCTCTTCACTGCCCACGACAATGTGGCCATGATGCAGAGCGATATGTATAGCATCTGGTCAAGCGCATTGCACTACCTGGCAAAGAAAGAGGCATTCAGCTATCCTGGCTATCTAAGGCTGGGCAAGGCTTCGGCTAGAACCGCCAAAGTTGAATCAGAACTTCCAGCTATGAGAGTCAGGTGCTCCCCATTAAAGGACATCGATTCTTTTGAGTTAAGTCTGTTCAATTTCCCAGTGCTTGCCGAGTACAACGACGATGCTGATCACCTATACGAGGGGTATCAGGTAGTCAATGCCACAGACGTCATTGAGAGAAAGCTGAGAGCCAACCCTGATTCAGCGCTGGGGTCAGTTGGCTTCGGGTTTTGGCAGCAGGCCTCCAACTTCCCCCATTTCCTGGCCAGTCTGCCTCGTTTGGCATCATAGTACTTGCTCGAACGAGCCCCGGGGGGGGGTTGGATACGGCGCTGCTCAAGACTGCTCAAGCCTGCTCAGTTGATGCTCACTGGGCCAAGGGAAATTCTTTCATTCATGAGACAGGGACGAGTATTCAACCGGTGCCGATATACTACCCTCGACATTTAACAATCGAAAGCGAGCTTGAGGAGGATTTCAGTTCTACTTCATTCTCTCCACCAAACGACAGAACCTGGCGGCGGGTTAATATCACAACTGGGTGGTTCGATCAACTAACCCCGAGGCAACCTCGCCAGAAGCGGCCAAACGACGACGACGTTCCTTCTACGAATCAGACAACTTTGGAAAGTGTCCTCACTACCATCATTTCGGATGCTCCGGCAGAATATACCAGACAGTTAATCTGGGAAGTCGAATTTGCCATTGGCCTCACTCTAATTGATGGAATGTCGTGATCATCCTATGACCGACGTTTTGATGCCATTTGGAAAGAGTTCCAGACACAATTATGGCTTGAGAGGGACGAGGGCATTATGATGGACTGGTGGGAGCCAGTGAGATCGAAAGCCAAGGAACTGGTCAAAAAAGGAAAACTGCAGGACAGCCCTGCCATCCGATCACGAAGAGTGCACAGCAGTGAAAATGAACGTCTCACTCACTGGGTACGCAATGGCGGCAGTGGGTTGGTTCGACTATTTCTGTATTTCTGTTCTTTTGATTCACGTTGTCATTGCCACAGGACACATTATTGTTCTACTCCTTTGGGGGAAGGATTCTAGTGCTTGGGAGAGCATACCTGAGCTGGTAGCCTTGGCTATGAACTCGGAGCCTCCTGAACGTGTTGGTGAGACGGGGCTCAATAATGTCTCGGCCGACATAAACACATTTGGGCCACGATAGAAGATCGGCTGGGTTGAGGCAGTTGACGACAATGCGCCCCAGAGCGTCACGACAGGAAGTCGGTTAAATTAGATAAGTAGACGGCAGAAACTTCAGCTGAGATTAGGAAGCTCATGCCAAACGGGACAGGATAAGCAGGGGATAGTGCGGGCAAAGAAAGGAGAGACGTATTATTAGACACTTATTAATCACAACGTCTTCGTCGCCGCCTTGCCTGACTGGGAGGACGGCATAGTCACTGCAGCAACCATCGCCAGAGACGTACCGAGCAGCTTTGCCAACGCCAGATTCGGTCTGATGGTCGGCATCGGCGGCGGTGCTCCCAATCGAAATCATGGTATCCACCTGGGCGATATCGTCGTCAGCACTCAATAAAGAAGATGGGTATCGATGTTAGAGAGTATTGACGGAGTAAAATAGGACTGAGAGAGTTAGTTACGTTTAGGAAAAGACGTATTATATATTGTTCATAATGATTCCGAAGACAGTGAACAACAAAGAAGACAGTTGGCAACACATTTTGGCATTGAGCTTCAATGTCATACAGAAATGACATAGATAGCAACTTTAATGACCGAGATCCAAGACGATTTCTATATTATGATCGATCACCAACCTCTCTATATTGCCAACGACGTGTTAGGCTTAGGTCTTCATGATACAGATAGCCCCTACTATTCTCACAAGAAGCTTCATACTCTCGGTCTAATTAGTTCAAGGGAGGGCTTTTGTCTTTGGTAAATCCACCAGAGGCGCCAGCACACATCCCATATTCTGCTCTTCATTTCTCTCTTGCTGCGATTGTGCAGCTCCAGAGATACCGAACTTCATTATATGGCTGCCTAACGCACCCATGGTTACATTTAACTCCAGTGAACAACGTACATGTACACAAGACAAAAGGCCCTGTGTGGCTGTGCCAGGCTGGCAGCGCCAGCACCAATAAAGAATTGATCGCTTAAACCAGGACGCCAAGTACTCCAAATTACGGAGTAGCCTATGAGACATTAGCACCCCCGGATTCGACTCGCATTGCATCCCTATCTAAGCCATGGGGCCATTGACGGGTGGGCGTTGATCCCGTTCCCCAGCCGCCATTCTTTGGGCATATCCTGAGTCAATATCTAACGGTTTCTATAGAATAAAATGTTTATTGCAAATAAATCTCTCCTCACCGCTATTCTATACCTTGAAATCATGATCAAAATTGGGCGCCTCTGATTGATGAGAAAGGATTCGAGAATCTGCGTGGCAATGAGAGTTGACAAGGCTTCTTCACCGCCCCCCTTACTAAAATGGCCAAATCTTGTAGAACATGAAAGTTTCCTTTTTTTCTTGAGTTAAAACTATGGGATTAAACTGTGTTCCTAGGTATTGTGTTGTGAATGCATGGATTACGATGGTCTTGTGAGAGGTGATCCCAAACTGGAAATCTCCGAACAGTATTTCAAAGCGCCAAGCTTAAAGGAGCGACGGAAAAGGAGGCCACCCTGTCCTCTCCTCAATTAAAGTGCTCACCAAATCTCTTGACGCGGGTCTCCTGCATGCATCTCAAGTCTGGAGCTGGTTGCCGTCGTGGGGCATGTCCGGGCAAAATTCGCATTCGCATAGGTAGCTGTTAGAATCTGGGCAAAATAGCTTACTGTTAGCCAAATAACCCAGCTAGAAATGGCTTTTTAGTGAGGAATTATTGTTGATGGAACGTGCAAAGGCCCTCTTAGCGATGTCAATTAAAGATCATCATTGGCTGTCGTACGCTTGTCTGCACCGATGACGAAGCTTTGCATCATCCGACAAATGGGAACAAAAGCTGTGACAGGCGGCAATGAAAGAAAAACAAAGGCTTTTTACGGTTGCCTGCCGAGGGTGGCAGGATTTTTGGGGTTCTTGGCATGGCAGTTAAATATAAAACAGCTCTGATTAACCAGATTACGAAAAATTAGGCCCTGTCGATCCTTCGAGGACAGGCTAACTGTTTTAAAAATGTCAGGCTGAAAGCCAGACTGCCGTGTTATTGGTGCACCCTACGGCCAGAGCCGAGTTGACGCACCCGACGACAGGGGCAGATAACGATCAGGAGGATCTGTTTTGATTGCCCTGGCTTGCTCGTTCTGGATCTTTAGCTCGTATGTCGGATTATGCGTCGCCATGGGAACAGAATCCGCCGAGGCTGTGAGGAGGCCATTGTTTTTGCGGGTGCCTAGAATGAGGTTATTCGGGCCACATTGGCTTCAGGCATCAACTATTTAATCTTGCGTGACGCTGCATACAGCACAAAACAACACACTTCTGCAGCCTTCTCACTGCATTATACCGCTCTGTTCTATATAACCTTAGCTAAACAGCTTCCAAACAAATATCCACTCAAAATGTTCACCAAGACCGTCTGCTCTCTCCTCGTCCTGGCCTCCGCCGCCCAGGGCTTCAAGTTCACCGGCCCCGATTCCGACAGCCTCGACCTCACTGGCAACATCACCATCACCTGGACCCAGGAGAATAAGACTGCCGACAAGAACCTCGACCTCTTCTGGTACACCAAGCCCGATGACCTTCAAACCTTCAGCTTCGAGATTGATAGCAACGTCAACATCTCCAAGGGGGAGTACATTTGGTCGCCGACCGCCAACACGCGCAAGGAGTTGAGGAAGCATGAGGATTCTCTCACCAAGAACAAGCTCTTCCGCTTCCAGGCTACTCTCACTTCGGCAGAGGACAAGATTCACGATGTTTTCAGCGATAACTACACTCTTACTGGACTGGAGGAGTCTAATGCCGGATCATCGGCTACGCCTATGTGGGGATTGGTTGCTGGTGGACTTGCTGCGGCTGGATTGATGATGGCATAGGGGGATTAGCACCGTCGCACTTGCATCTGTGGGGATCAGGGGTGGAAGTTGGATGTCATGGATTCTCGCACGACAATCTTGGGCAAGCTCATGAGTCGTTCACACGAGGGCTATTGTTATACTGCTGGTCATCTACATTTATTGAAATCTGATATTGATTGGGGAGTTCTTCTCGCTGAGCGGGCGTGTTTCTCGCACGAAATTGAAAGGGTTTATAGACCAACGATGCATTTCTACAAAATAAACATAAACGGCTATGCACACCGATGAAAGTGATGAGTAGAATAGAAAAGATTTGAAAGATTTTGGTCTATGAATTACTCTATGAATTATCTGCTAAATGAAATATATCTGCACTGTGACTGATGACAAAGAAAACTGTCTATATGCGTAAGATCTGTTGCACTGAACACTGTTAAAAAAATAAAAAAATAAAAATAAAAATAAAAAAACGACAATCTTGAACCAACGCCAACACCTCGATACTTTAAAACACTCAAGCCTTCTTCTTCTTGCTAATATTCCACTTCTTAACGCGGAATAGATAATAGGAAACAACAGCAACGAAAATGTTAAACACAACGTACACCCACACGATGCCAAAGTTGCGCCAGCGTTCGCTGTTGTAGATGTTGCTACCGGCCATGAACTGGTCGGCGTTGGTGAGCGAGCAGTAGCTGCAGTTCTCTCGGGCATCTGGGTTTTGGAGCTGTCCGGGTGCCATCTTGAGGTAATCGGCGAGGTATTCGCCACAGGTCTGGTTGTCGGGAGGGTTGAAGATGGAGGTTTCGGCCGCGGAACAGGTGACGGCTCGGCCAGCTAGTTGTGTGGAAACAATGCCGGCGACCCAATATGTAAAGGGACTGACTCGGTACATGAAGATCCAGAAACCTGGAAGCGCAGTTGGGGACTGCATGACACCGCAAAAGGTCAAAGAGAGGAGAACCAAGAGAGTGACGATTCCAGAAGCAGTCAGTGCATCGGGAAGAGCGGCGATTGTCATCTGGGCAAAGGAGCTCGCGTAGAGAAGGAGCTGGATCATGAACAAAAGGACAAGGCCTTGGCGGGCTGAACTTTGGATACCGACGATGGGGTAATAGAATGTCGCAAAGATGAGGATACCGGTGAGGATCTGATAGGGAATTTCGACGACAACATTGGCGATCATGAAGGCTTTCCAGGAATAGGCCTTGCTGGGGCGCTCGCGGACTTCGTAGAGGGAGCGCTGGGTGACGAAATGAGGTTGGATCTAGAGTCTGTTAGTATGAATTCAAAGGAAGGGCTATCGGGAAGCTTACCTGTTGGACGATGGTAGAGAAAATGGTGATGATCATAAAGACAGCAAACATGATATTTTGCATACCAGCAAGAGTACCATCAGCCTTCCAGAAGGAAAAACCAACAAAGAGACCAGCAATAGTTCCCAGCATAAGCTTTGAAAGGATGTACGAGGGCATTCTCCAATATTGCTGGAACACTCGAACCGTCACCTCTCGAAGTTGATCGGCAAAAGGCATGGCAAACTCAGAGTGGCTATCCGCGGTATCTTGGTTGGATGAAGAGTTCGGCTTTTCCATGTGAATTCGATCAACCTCTGCGTCCACGTCGGCTCGCTCTTGGCTTGCTTTCCACACGCTGTGCCAGTCTTGGCCAGAAGAGTTGGTGCCGTTGTTGACAATCTCGAGCATCCATTCAGCAGGGTTTTCTTCGTCTCCACAAGCCCGGGCGCCGTTGTTCTGGAAGTATGTAAGAAGCTTGCGAGAGTTATCGCCAATGTCGCCGAAATAGACAGTCTTGCCGCCTCGGGCCAAGAAGAGGAGACGATCGAATTGTTGGAAGAGGACAGCACTGGGCTGATGGACAGTGCAAAGAATAGCCTGACCCGCATCCGCAAGCTTCCTCAAAAACGCGACAATAGCCCAAGAGCTCTGCGAGTCCAGACCACTCGTCGGCTCATCGAGGAACAGGAGGAGCTTTGGCTTGGCGGCAAGTTCGACACCGATGGTGAGAAGCTTGCGTTGCTCCACGTTGAGGCCTTCACCGGGGACGCCGACGACTGCGTTGGCGAAATCTCTCATGTTGAGCATGTCGATGACTTCTTCAACCCATTGGTGCTTTTCTTTGGTGCTGACGGATTTGGGTTGGCGGAGCATGGCGCTGAAGCGGAGACTCTCGCGGACAGTGGAGGTGTCGAGGTGAAGATCTAGAGATACTGTTAGTATTGGGTGAGAAATAGGGAGAGCATCTTGTTCTTACCCTGCTGCTGAACATAGCCAGTCTTTCGCTGGAAACTTGCGTCCAAGGGTTGACCATTGACGAACAGATCACCGGTGATAACACCCATCGAGGTTCGTTGAGCGAGCACATCCAACAGAGTAGTCTTTCCAGCGCCACTCACGCCCATCAGAGCAGTAAGAGTACCAGGCTTGACCCAACCAGTAACGTTATCCAAAAGCCTTCGCGGTTCGCCCTTGATCTCAATGTCATAGACGAGATCCTTCCAGGTGAAGATATCAGTCTGAGGCTCCATGGCGGGGAGGGTCCCAGCATCCGAGCCTCGAGACACGGCAAGCTCTTCGTTGACGGCACTCCTGTCGACACCGCCCTGGAGGTGGGCAGGAACGTGACCACGCTGGAAGACGAGAACCTCGGCCTTGCTCGCAGTCTTGGAGTTGAGCTCTGTCGCGACAAAGTAGATAATCATAAAGCCGACGAGGAAAGCAAAGAGAATGCCGAGATTGCGCCAAACGTGGGAATAGTAGTACTTGTAATTGGCCTCGATGAAAGAATCGCCATTGACAGTGTACTCACCAGCCACAGCCCCGACGGCGGAGCAGATCCAGGAGTCGCCAGAGAGGGGTGTGTATGCTGGGATGATGGACGAGCATGTAAAGTTTCGGCCGTGGAATTCGTTGGCGATGAGGATCTCGAAGCCATAGAAGATTGGGTTAATCCACCTGTAGAAGATTAGTAACTGTTGTAATGCCAGGATTCTGTTCATCACTCACCTGATCCAACCAAACCAGTCATGCATCTGCGGCACGCGAATCATGAAGCCAGTGTAGATAACAAGGGCCAATACCATAATTCCAGCAAGCAACATAGCTTGTGATACAGTCTTTGTGATGGCAGCGAGAGTTCGGAAGATGGCCGACATGACAAAGATGCAGAGATAGGTAATCAGGAAGTACAGGAAGAATTGGCCAGCCTCTCGGCGCAACCCAGACATGAAGTAGAGAATGATATTGAAAACGGTTGCCGTGATGAACTTGATCGGTATGTCTGCAACGATGCCTGATATGGCTTCGGAAGCTGGGTGATAGAATGCGTATGAGGCATGTTTCTCGACAATGGGCCGTTGCTCGTAAAGGTTGTTTATTTCAGAAATAGCAGTGAGAGCGTTCATGAGAATAGCCAGAAAGAGGACAGCACCCTTTGAATAGAAGCCGACAGTTGCATCAGGGGTGTTGTAGAAGACGGAACCGATAATTAGAGCCATGATAACGTTGGTGGCGACACTGGTTGCAGTGGCAGAGAGGTCGTTCCATATGCGCTGGTAAGCTCGTTTGGTGGTGAGCCTGATCTGGGTTGCCAGGCTGATGATGTAAGGGGACTTGGGGCGGACGTGCTTTGCTTGTCTGTAAAGTCATTAGTCGGCAGTTCAAGGTGAGTAGAGATGTCGTGTACATACCGGATGTTCTTCTGTTCTCTGAGCTCTTGGATGGCGCCAGACCTGGAATCGATGGGAAACTCCTGCTGATACAGCTCAATCTGCTCCTTCAGAGCCCTGTACTCGGGAGAGTTGAGCCAATACGTCTCAAACTCCTGAGGAGTACGAGGCACCCGGTTCTCCATACCCGGTCGGATCTGACGTTCCTGGGGGTTGGTGACAGAAGTGAGGAAGTCACCTGTGGTCTGACGCTGAGGACAAAGCCAGCCCATTCTCTCAAAGTAGTCCTTGGCATCGTCCGCGGGACCAAAGTAGATCTGGCGACCTTCGTACAAGACGACGGCCTTGTCGAACAAGTCGTAGATGGCTTGACTGGCCTGGTAGATGGCCATGGCGTGGGCGCTGCCGGTATAGTCAGCAGCCAGACGAATGGTCTGGGCAAACTTCAAAGCTGTTGCCGAATCCAAACCGCGTGTGCTGCAAAATGTCAGTAAAAGGGCTAGCGCTCTGCGAGTTTCACTAACCTGTTATCCCACGCCGCCAGGGGCGACTGCGCGAGGATCATCTCCGCGATACTCACACGCTTCCTCTCTCCTCCCGAGACTCCGCGGATAAAGTCGTTGCCGACCTTAGTGTTGTAGGTGTGGCTGAGACCACAGACGGCCATGACGATCTTGGTGGCAATCGCGCAGGACTCTTCGCGGGATTGGCCGATGAGGAGGGCACGGTTGGAGGGCATGCGGCAAGCAGCTGCGAATTCGAGGGTTTGGCCGACAGTGAGATGGGGGAAGTGCTTGTCGACCTGTTCGACAAAAGTGTTAGTCGGAGTCTGGAATTGTGGGTGTCGTGATACTTGCCTCTTGGTTGTATGTAGTCTCGCCCTTGAACTCCTTGATCATATCCTTCTGAGGAATGCCGTTGTAATGGATTGTCGATGACTCTCCAATGCCCAATCCCTCGAGTTCACCAGTCATAGTCTTCAACAGAGTGCTGCATCCAGAGCCAGGTCGGCCCAGAACGATCAAAAGCTCTCCACCGCGAAGAAGACCATCAAACTGGTTAAGAATCCGCTTCGGCTCCTTCTTTCCAAGGCTGAGATGCTCTCCGATGCGCATGGGGGCTTGAACGACGTCGCCGAGTGTCTGTTGAAGCTGAAGAGCCGCACCAGTGCCTGAGACGGTGAGGTCCTTGTAAGCGACTCCAGCAGATTTGAGGCTGACACCTCCATCCTGGAGTTGTTGCATAAAATGCGGCAGCCATTGAGAAAGGTCGAAATCTTTGCTGGTAGGGTCCAAAGCGGGATCTTGCGCATCAGGAGTAAGATCAGGGATACCAGATGAAACAGCAGCCAAGCTCTGTCGTCGCTGTGAAATTGAAGTAGCGATTCTCTGAAGCTCCTGACGATCTCCCTCCTCGATCATCATGGTATCCCTCTGCGCGCTGTGTCGCCGCGTGGGCAAACTCATGGAGCCATCGCTTAGGGTTCTCGTTCTACCGCCCGATCGGATGGGTGCAAATTCGACGTCGACAGTCGGACTGTCTGATGATCTTCGTTCGGTCATGGTGATTGGAATGACACTCTCCCCGTCAAAGCTTGTAATTGAGGAAGTGTCTGTGGTTGAGTTATCCCTTTGATCCAGGGGCCAGCGAACATATAAATAATATTAATCTCTAGCTGATAAACTACACGTACGTCATCTTGTCAATCAAGGGTCGGGGTATCGACGAACCCGACGAATTCTATGGAAGCGGGAAATTGTCAAGACCGTCGAGCAAAGCTTGTCTGGGGTTCAGGCCGCGGACACCGAGACTAAGCTGCACTGTCGGGGTGTTGGGCACTCCCCGAATCCGCCAACAGCATAGCGTTAAAGCCGGGGTCTTTCGCTTCCCCAGAGGAGATGACTCAGCGGAAAGCCATCGAAAACGGGTTGGCGAGAAACACATTGAGACAACGTCAACAAACCAGGTACAAGGGAGAGCATAGCCACGTAGACGCTAATCTACGGCGACATCATGCGTCCGCAACCCGAACCGTGCTATCAATGCCATCAACCCCTAGGGCTGACGGAACTTGCTTAAAGTTCTGCCAGGGTCGGGGAGTCGGGGGGACGAAAGGACCCGAAAGAGATGACGGCAGATGCTAGTGCTATTCCGCATTCAGAACTCCCAACTGCCGCTTAGTCAGAGGAGGAATTGGCTCTTCGGCCTGATTGTGGGCCTGATAGAAAGTACCTAATTTCTGCTGTCATTTCCTATTAATTCAAGTACTCTATAACTGCTCGGAGAGGGATCGTCCTCCGGAAGCCTCACGACATGCACTATGATAAGGCACTTGGGAAGAGCGGAAGAGCGGATGGTGTCCATCTTTCTCTCTAGCGAAAGCTCGTTGATTTTTGTTGTCACACGCAACCGGGTTGACTGAAATCCCACCTTTACGTTCTTGGAGCTGGCTTGAGGAGCTCAAGAATTGACAAAGGCTGAAAGCTCAGGTGAAGAGGCCAGACATTCTGGTCAAGAACTTGACCCAGTGTTCTGTCTCACCCCAGCAGATGACTCCAATAGCATATGAACGCAACGGCATATGAAATGCACGTCCCTCTACTCGCGAACAGGCAGGACCCTTGACCCAACACTGTTCTAGACCTGGCCCTCAGCTTGGGACATTCGGCTCGACAAAGGCATTTCCATGTGCGGTTAGAAGCTGTCCCTGCAGGGCCACCAATCAGGCTAATACGAGAAGAGGCTTTCTTTGAGTTTGTTCAACATGATCTGCATGCAATCACATTCTGGTATCTTGTTGCTATCTGGTTGACAGATTTGTGACTGGTCACTGGTCTGAATCAACACCATCACATCAGGCCATTTCCAACTACCGGCAAGTCGGCGAGACAGAGTTCAGTAATTTCAGCTAGAATCTTGGCGCGCCATGTTTAGGGGCATCAATCTGGTCCATTGATGGATTTGGACAGCATCCAAGCTGATTTGGACAAGATCATCGCTCTCTCATTCACGCTAAGAGAGCATAGATCTTTAGACGATTCCTAAGGCCAAGCTAGTAGTGAAAATAGCTCCAAAGTTGTGATCAAGACAAAAGAACCAAGTGGGTTGGTTGAGACAGGTCATTCCGGCAGTGGATCTTGATGCTAGAGAAAAACTGCCATGTGCAGCATGGATGGCTCAACCCAATGCCTTGCACCCTGCAATTTCTAATTAAGCTATTAGGCAACACCCTTCACCTTTATTCTCAGAGATTGCCCTACTGTGTGGTTCCGGGTTGCGCTTGCATGTTGCATCGTGCTAGCCAGCCCACAACATCATCACTGAAATAAATCCCCATATCCACCTTCTACCACATAAGCAGAATATATCGGTCAAAACTAACAAAATTCCAAAGCCCTTTCGAAGCATACGATAGTGGTCGGTTGATGACGACGACTTGCCCATTTGGAAAAGACCGCCTCGGTCAATTCAACTCCGACACGGGAATCGGTGATTTCGGCCGAGCAAAGGTTGGCTTACTCCGGCACGCCAGCTCAATACTCCGTCTTGATGAATCGGACGACTTGCAATATAAATATCAATTAAAGTTGCTCTATAGTGATGGTCCTCATGTTGTAGTCTTTTGTACTTGTTCAATTATCCAAGAAACCAGACAGAAAATTCTCCATACTACAACGCAGCCATGGCATACGTACCATCACCTGTCCAGCCCACCGCAAGGTCACCTTACTCTATGCCCCAGTCTCCATCCTCCATGTCAAAGACATCAACCTTGCACAGTGTTCCCGAAAAGGAAGAGTATGTCAACCTTTGTTCATCTCATGCGCTGGTACAAGTCCTTATCACATGTTCCAGACTCAAAGGCACGTGTTCTGTTCACGGAGCTTCGCAAACACCCCATCTCGAAAAGATGCTACAAGCCCGCCCAAAGGCTGAACTGCCACAGCTCACAGCTGCTCTCAATGACTTCGCCGATGAGAATCGATGCGCCAAATGCGCCTTGCAAACCATAACAAACATCTTGATGGGATATGTTCAGGATGTGCGCTGGGCCAAGAAGAATGGCAAATGGTCCAAAGAGGATAAGAAGGCACTCAAGATGGAGATTAAGGGGTTGGCCAAGGGTGTCAAGGCGGACATCAAGAGCCGTAAAGCGGAGATGAAGAGCGAGATGAAGGGCCACTGATGTACCGTTAAACAGAGTTCGTTTGATGTTGATGGAGAGTGTACAGGCTGGGTATGGTATGCTTGTTATCTTGTTTCACTTGCGTACTTTTCTCATCTTTGAGTTTACGATCGATGTTCTTAAACACCTCTCATTTCTGATGATGAGTGTGATGGTTCTTACTTTGTTCTGTAGAAGCGGCGAAACATACCGCCGCTGATGGGGACTTTCCGGTACACAAAACTGACAAACATTATTCTGGTTTAAGGAGATGCGGGTTTAGGCTGTTAATGTTGAAGGCTACACTGTTGTAACCGCAAGACATTTTTCGTCCAAAATGCATCTTACTTTAGGGTAGACTGACGGACAGGAGGATAATCCAGTAGCAACGGCATTTACCTGACTCTCGGTCAGCTCCAAATACGGCAGTAATGAAAATATTGGCCTGTGAAAAGCCGGCTGTAGATTAAAGCTGAACAATCGCCCTCTATAAGCCCTCATATCGTGGAGGTGAGCTCTTGGTAGCTTGGGATTGTGAGCAGCGAAGTAAAGGCTGTGAGAGGAGAGATCGAGTCGATCAATCGAATGCTCAAATCGCAACTTGATTGGTTGAACGTCTCGGAAACTTTTCTCCGATAAATCCGATTGGTCTATGAAAGCTTACGTTAGAAAAGAGAAAGCTCAAATGAACTTCCCCTGCACGTGCCCTGGCAACTGAAACACGTGAAAGAAAGTTAGTCATTCATCTCAGTCAATTAGTGGACGGAATATGAGATGTCTGCCCTCCTACGTCATGACAAGGTTTTGCGGGGATGCCTTATCTTGACTTTCTTTCACACCCTGTCCGCGTATGGCTGTCGGTATGACGCGCTCTTCGTCATCTCCGTAGTTGAGATCCTGTTTGTAGCATGTAGCCATAGAACAAAAGAACACTCAAGTCTCCGCAACTCTTCGCAATTAGCCATCTCCTTTCAACTTCTCCCATAGCCCAACAGACACAACCATGCCTCCAGCCCCGAAACAGGTAGCTAGAGCAACTCTTATCCAGGGGACCAGCGACTGACACAAAGCAGGACGTCGAGCAGCGCGACGGTCTGTTTGACGACAGCCAAGATACTGGCGCCAACTACAACGAGGAGGAGGCGCCTGCGAAGAAGGAGAAGTCGCGCAAGAAGAGCAAGAAGAACAGGCTCGAACGACGAAAGAGGCGGTCCATCTTTGCCGACGACGACATGGACATGGACATGGCGCAGGGAAATTGGGGCATGCAGCAACAGCAGCCACAACAACAACAACAAGTGCAACAACAGCAGCAAGGCGGCGGCGGGAAGAGTGATGCGCTCAGTCTGCATCTTGAGTTGAACCTGGAGATTGAAATCCAGCTGAAGGCGAGGATCCATGGCGATCTTACGCTCGCATTGCTGTAAGTTGAGGTGCAAGAGCTGTCGTGAACCACAACTGACATTTTACCAGTAATTAGAGGGATTATGGGACGATGCATACAAGAATGGGAATCAATACGGCTGGGCATGTTTTTTATATGCCTTGCTCGCTCAGGTCTGGGCTGTCTGACTACGATTTGCATTTACGACAGATGGAGGCAGAGTCTACTCCTCCAGGAATTTGCCTTTGGTTTCATGATGTTGGCCCGGCGGGTTTATTCAGCTTTATTTAATCTTCAATTTCACTTTTCACTTGTGGCACATTTATTTTTCGGACAATCTGAGTCTATTAATTGTCTCTATCTATCTACTCTCTGGCAGCTCATCCGCTGCAGTTGATCCTATTGTTCCCTGCAGCTCGTCAGCTGCGGCCGGGGTAGTCCAGTAACTCCCCAAGTTGGCCCATTGTCTTTTTTTTTTTTGTGTTTTCTGAGTTTTTCTCCTTTTTTGTTCTGATTTTGTAGTTTTTCTCTGGTTTTTTTGTGTTTTTCTTGTTTTTTAATGCTGGACTCAGTCAGCTCCCCATCCGTCTAGACACTCACCTGTGGTCGTGCTAGATCATCGTAGACTCTTCACCTACTTCTTCTTGCTATTGGTAGTGGTGTAGAGATTGTTGTCGTTGGCGGCCTGCTCCTGGAAGCAGTCGTCACAGACGAAGTCAGAATAGCTCGTCGCCGAACTCTGACCCTGGCAGGGCCTGCCCTTGCGGACGTTCTCGCAGCGGACTCGTGAATCCTCGCGTCTAAATTGGACTCGGCTGCAGTGGATGCAGCGAGCAGCGGAGTAAGAGATGCTGCACATCTTGGTTGTTGTTGGTGGTGGGTAGAGCTGAAGAAGCTAAGTGTTCGTGGTGGGTGGTGAAAGCTGAGAAAGCTGAGAGTGCGTGATAGTGGTTGGTGGTGAGAGTTGGTTGAGAGTTGTTGTCGTTCTCCGAGTGCTCTGTGTGTTGATGTGTCGAGAAAAAGATGAGAAGAAGTTGGGGGCATTGGACCTTTATATAGTTGAGAGAGATAGGAACGGTGAATGCATTTCCACTGACGTTATTGAGTGTGCAATTGTTGTACGCGAGGCAGAGCGAGAACTACCTTCGCACATCGGCGTGTGTGAAGTTGTCCGAGAGGTGAATAGACGGATATCAGATATGAACTGGGAGACAAATTATGAACCGTTACATAATTACTCAAGGTGAATGACTAGAGCGAAGTGAAATGAAGCATGTATTCACCGACTTGGATTCAGAGGTGAAGATATCGTGTACGGTTTCGGTAGGACAACTGTTCAGCCATTGGACCAACTGAACAATGTCTTGATCATCAGTGTCAATATGTGCCGAAAACTGGGCAAGTTAAGCAGGTAAGTTTCGCATGGAACAATGAACTGTTCATCTATAAACATATAGGAAAGTGACAATTCGCTCTGGGGGCATGTGTGTCGGACAGAGACCAAAGCCAGTTTCAACGTCACAGGCGTTACTTGAACCACAGAGTACCGTAAGCCTAGCCAGAGACATCTATTGTTCTATACTGTATTTGACCTCCACTTGGGCTGGTTGAGGCCAATTAAGTCTATGTTTCAATGTACGTGAATCAAGGGACGACTTCCTGAGACTAAGTGTGAGCCGAGTAAGCCTCAACCTGAGGTTGACCAAGGAGTCTCACAAGCCAATCATTGTTGCCACAAAACTCACTAACTGGGGCCCCTAGGTTGGTCCGGTACCATGGGAACTTCCACGGTGTCTTTATCCCATCCCCTGGACTGAC
>SSHR01001428.1:0-17318 GCA_006518225.1 Fusarium neocosmosporiellum | reverse complement strand
CGCCGAACGCAAGGTACGAAAGAGGCGCGCCGAAGAGGCTGCCGAGGAAGCACGGAAGACCGAGCGACTTGCCCGACAAGAGGAGCTTGCGCAGGAGCTCGAGCAGATGGTTTCAGACGACAACGACTCCGGCATCACCGACGATGAAGGTGGCCGCCGGCTTACGCAGACCGACCGACCCAAGATCAGGAAGGCGAGCAAGAAAGCCATCGAGGAGATGAACCGGGAAACCCAGAGGATGGCGAGAAACATGCAGCTCACACATGAGGCAAAGACGCGAAAGAAGATCACCAAGAACAGTCTATTTGAGCGCTTCAACTACCGCCCCGCTGGCGAGCCGGAACCCAAGATTGTCAGCTCAAGCAGGGGCGCCACACCTCACAGCGATGTCGAGATGCAGGATGCTGAAACACCTCCAAGCTCGCCGCCGGTGGCAAAGCAACCCGCCGAGCCCGTGGCCGAGGAGGTCGGCGAGGACATGGAATTGCCAAGCCTCGACAGCGCGGCAGAGTCTGCCAAGCTGAAGTTGGACAAGGGCAAAGGGAAAGCCATCGATATCCCTGATCGCCAGCCCACCCAAAAGCGCCGCCGACAGGTTCGCGTCAAGCTCCCTCCTGCCAGAGTCAACGTCATCATGGTGGACTCAGATGATGAACTCGAGATCACAACAACCGTTAAGGATCGGATCAGAGCCGTTTTCGACAATGTTCCCTCCAAGAAGGCCCAAGAGCCCAACTCCATCCATACCTTGAAAGCTCTTGCTCAACTCAAGTCCCCTGGCAAGGAGACAAGGCGAAGAGATGACCACGGCATGACTGCAGGCGAACTTCAGACCTACCTTCAGCAAAAGGCGCGCCAGCAAGCCAAGGTGGAGCGTGAGCGGAGAATTGAGATGCTCAAGGCCCAGGGTGTAGTTATCCAGACTGCAGAGGAGCGCGAGCGGCAGATGCAGGAGGTCGATGACATTGTTGCCAAGGCACGAGAGGAGGCACAAAAGATTATGCAGGAAGAGCGAGCCGCAGCAAAGAAGGAGAAGAAGGAGAATGGAGAGGTTGATCCCCTTGCCTGGGATGATAGCGAGGACGAGGAATACCAAGCGTCTGGCAATGAAGCCGATGCAGAGGCGTCGGCTGTTGAGCTGTCTGGATCTGAAGAGGAGGACGAAGAGTCTGATGAAGAGGCAGACGGCAACCCTCTGCTCGAGGCTGAAGCAGAGGACGCTGAGTCGGAAGCATCTGCCGACGACGCTGAGGACTCAACCCCTCTAGTCAGCCAGGACGTTCATGAGGATGCAGACGATCCCCCAGTCCTGCACAAGCGACGAACACGGAAACCCGTCGCCATCATCTCTGACGACGAGGACGAAGACGTCATCGAGTCGACACCGAAGGCCAAGGCCGCTGTGCACACATCACCCACTGTCCCCAACACACAGTCCCCTGCCGCCCCTACATCAGTGCTCCGATCAGCCAAGAAGACCTTTATCCCAGGCCTACCCGTTCAGGGACCTGCTGGTCTTGGCCTAACCCAGATCTTTGCTGGCACCATGGACGATAGCCAGATGGACTCTGCCAACGGCCCGACCCAATCCATGATGCCTGACTTCGACCACTTCCCGGATTCCAACTTCTCGGCCACCATGGATGAGCCGATGGAAGACATGATCATGGATAGCCAGAAGGACGACACTCAAAAGACGACCCAGGGCGTCAAACTCAACTTCTCCCAGTCTCAGATGCGTGGCCTCGACAGCCTGCTGCGAGAGGAGAGCACACAGCTTTCTGAAATGATCGAGCTGTCTCAGGACGGTGGTCTTCAGGACCACACTCCCCTGAAGGATAGATTCATCGAGGTCCCCGTCTCAACTGTCGATACTGTGATGGCTGATTCTGAGGAGGCTGGCCCAGACTCGCCTCTGGTTCGCCGCGGACGTCTCCGTCGCAGGATGGAGACCCCTCTACGCATCGAAGAAACACCGGAGCCGACAGCTGCCGAGAAAACCAATACTGCCTTCAGCAAATTGAAGGAGGGTGCGGAGAAGGAAAAGAAGCGCAAGGCTCAAGAGGCGTTCGACCATAAGAAGAGCAAGGCCAAAGAAATGGTTGAGGAGCAGGCCGAGGAGTCCGAGGATGAGTATGCTGGCCTGGGTGGTGCGGACGGCGAGGACAGTGACAACGAATCTGTCGCCTCGCTCAAGGAGATTATCGACGACGCTGCTGGAAACGATGTCGACGAGGCTAAGCTTGCCGCTTTCTATGCGTAAGTGTGATCTGATTCTACTGTTGAAGCATATTCTAACATTTCATAGTGATCGTGAGCGTGCAGAGGATGAGAAGCAAGTTGAAAAGCTTTTCAAGGACATCACAACTGGTATGCTCCGCCGCAAGCGTGGTGCGGGCTACGATCTTGATGATTCGGACGACGATGGCGAGGCCCGCAGGCGTATGAAGCGTCGCCAGTTTGCAAAGATGCAGAAGGCCCTGTTTGCCGACGAGCGTGTCAAGAAGATTGCCGAGAACCCTGGCAACCAAGCGTTCCTACGAACCATTGAAGATCGGGGTAGCGACGACGAGATGGACTTTTTGGACGCACCAGAGGAGCCAAACGAGTCATCGCAGCAGTCCCAGTCCCAGGAGGAAGGCAGCAACACATCCAACACTGTCCCTGATAGCCAGCCACGAAAGACACTTGGCTCTGCGGACAACCGACCCCCTGCCCATATTCGGAGAACCAAGGATGGCAAGAAGCCTTCCAACATTGGCGAAGTCCGCGAGACTCTCTCCAACCTTCTAGAGGAGCCTCACGGGTCAGTCATTCCCGCAACCGAGGTTGGGTCGGACAGTGAGGGTGAAGAAGCTGCTCCTCGTGACCACAGTGAGAAGGAGAATGATGGACCCAACCCCCGCCGCGGCCGCGTCGCCGTCGTTGACCGGATCAGTCTCAAGCGCAACAACTCCTCGTCGGTCAGCGCCGGCCGTATGGCATTTGCATCGTCGTCGACATCCTCATTCAAGGTGCCTGCGCTGCTTCGCCGTGCGACGACCAACTCGCTCGTCTCAGGGTCAACTTCCACAACAAGCTCTGGAACTTCTACACCAACAAGCGGGTTCGGAGAAGAAGCCAAGATCAAGAAGGGCGCCACCAAGAAAAGTGGTGTGCACGCCTTCGCGCGTGACAGTGAGAGGAGGGCGAAGCTGGAGGAGAGTGAGCGGAGGAGAGAGGAGAGAAAGGTTAAGGGTGCTGAGAGGAGAATTGGCGTTGTGGGCGGTCTACTGGGTAGGGGAACTTTTGAGTAACATGGCATTGGATGGAACGGAGTTTGGTGTATCAAACAAGGGAAAGGGAATGAATGTTTTGAGACTAACCTACCTAGATATCCTGGCACGGAGTTGGGGTTGGACAGCGCATGAGGCATCATGACATGGCATTATACCTGATAACGAAGAGATTTATTGATTCACCAAACTGGTATCCAAACTGATATGCATGATTCAACTTGTGCCGATTGTAATACAAACTTGACATCATATAACATTGAGTAGCTGACGCCCCAGTGCCTGAGCAGCATCTTCCAGCGATAATGACAACAAGTGCCGAGCCGAGGAAGATACTACCAACAGGAGCACATTTGGGTACAAGTAGTCCCTTTCTAGAAAGCCTCATCTTCTGGCACACTTCATGCCTAGCCACAAGCTATCTACTTTGAAATGGAGTTGTCAAAGACTTGATGAAGTTGGTGGTGAGTTCCGAGAAAGCGTGAGGCCCACAAACCGAGTTGGCATTTTGGTCTCAAGTTCCAAAAAAAGACTCAACCACTACCGAGCCACCAGTCCTCCAGTCACCCCTCAACAAGCACGAGGAAGCACCCAAGAAGTCTGCGAGATGTTTACATGTGAGTTATGGGCCAGGAGGGCAAAAATGATGGTTCCGCCCGGGATCGAACCGGGGACCTTCTCGGTGTTAACGAGATGCCATAACCAACTAGACCACGGAACCCGTTGCTTGATGACGTCAAGAGATGCGTATGCTGCTCAAGAGTCTGTCAAGTCGGAGTGGAGGAGGTGAAAAAAAGAGAAGCGTGGGGTTGTGGGTGAGTTGTGGGAAGCTGAGTGAGGTTGATGATAGTTGTGGAGGAGGGCAAAAAGAGTGGTTCCGCCCGGGATCGAACCGGGGACCTTCTCGGTGTTAACGAGATGCCATAACCAACTAGACCACGGAACCTCTGCTTGATGGGAGGTTGAGAAGCACATGCAGAACATGTGCCGGCGTGGTGGGAGAGAGAGAAAGGAGAGGGCGAGAGGAGGGTTGTGGATCGACTAGTTTTGACGCCCCGTTGTGAAGTGGGTCTCACGATAACGGCTCTCTTCCCCTCTGGTGAATAGCCTCCAATTCCGAATCGCTCCTCAGCAATAAGACACGGTTCCGTGGTCTAGTTGGTTATGGCATCTCGTTAACACCGAGAAGGTCCCCGGTTCGATCCCGGGCGGAACCATCATTTTTGCCGTCTTGAGATCCTACTCTTAAAGTTGGTTGCTACCCTGAGGTTGTTCGTGATGGTGCTCCCGTCAACGAATTCACGCTGTAGCTTTTTGCCTGGTTGGAAAGATTATCCTACTAAATGTTGCCTGGATTGTTAGTTCGGTCAACTCAAGAGAACTCGCTCGTAGGTCAACTTGAGAAGACAATACATTGCCAATTGCGAGAAGAGCGTAGGATCTCGAACTCTAGCTAGTTTCTTCAACTTGCTCCCCTTGGACCTTCTTCTCCCCTTGGGCTTGCCCCCCCTTCTTCCTGTAGTTGTGATCAAGATAATCTCTCAGACCCTTGGAAACCTCTGTTTCCTCATGCATGACGAAAAACATCAACTCCTCATAATACGTCGTCGCTAGGAACTCTTCGAAGCCGAGGCTATGCAAGACGAGATCGTTTTCCGTCGCATAGGCGAGAGGAAACCCCATCTCCTGAGCCCGGTCAATCTCCTCCTGCGTCACCCTCCCCTCCTCCAGGAGCTGATCGGCCGCCTCCTTGGGATCGCAGTTGAGATCCCTAGAGCTGCCTAGCACGGCGCTTCCCCCAGAGTATATATACAGGTTCCAGGCCCAGCACCACTGCTGGTCGACAAAGAACCGGATGATGTAGCCCCCCAGGCCGTTGTCTAGCTTGTCGGGACACTTGCGGAAACCGTCCTCCGCGAGGGCGAAGTATGCGGCCTGCGCAGAGGGGATTCGATACTGCATCTCTTCGCTGCGCATAAAGGTGACGAACCCAGGCGGCAGCTCCAGACCGAGCTTCTCAGCGTCGGCGATGAGCTTGTCGATGAGCTTGGGGTCTTTAGCAGCAGGGCCCTGGTGATGCGGCATCATGCTCTGCGCCGTGTGCGGGTCGAGGGGCTCCATCCAGGACAGGTCCCCGTTGAGGTTCAGGTATTCCACGCTGGTCGCCCCATCGGGGATTGATATCTCGCCGACTCCGTCAAAGCCTAGCTGCTCTGCTATTTCTTCGCTGAGCTTGAAGAGGTGACCGCGAGTCTCGTGAGAGCCGAAGCACTCCTTCATGCGGTTGGCGTGCTTGCGAGCGGCTATGCGCTTGGTTAGGAAGGGCATGCATGTGGCGTGGATGCGCCTGTTGAAGGTCTGGGCCAGAGTCTCGACATCTGCGAGACGTAGTTCTTTGACGACCTTGAGCAACAGCTCCTGAGGTAGAGAAATGAGGGCCATGTTGTGCTTGTCAATTGTAGTTATTTGGAGGGAAAGCTGATGGAGTTACGGTCTGTGCAGGGGTGAGGCTGATGTTATATATGGTATGTAATTGCACCGCAATAATTCACGGTCAGACTTGGCTTTATTAGCGCGGGTGATGCCTGGAGCTGAACGACACATTCTCCATCCCGGTTGTATCAATGGAACTCTGCAACACTGAGACACCTCTATACCCATGTACACTTGGTTGTGGCCGTTAATCCACCTTGTTCCCAAACTCTTTTCTGCATGTATAAAGTTGACAATGAGCACACCCAAGACAACACCACAAATGCCATCATCCAAGAGCTCGTCTCTATTGCTTGAAACAGCTAATTATATGTGCAGTTCTATAACTGATATATCGTCTATGTCTTTTGTATTCCCTTTTTACAACGCCGCCCCCGAAAACTCGACGCTCCGCAGACCCAGCATCCTCTTGGCAAACAGCCACAGCTCAAACGCCTCCAGCTTGACCTCTACACGCATGAAGCCCACCCAGGCGGCGAACACCCGTATAGCGTTGAGGGGCCAGAGGAAGGAGCCGTTTCGGTGGATCTCATCGAGCTGCTCGTGGAAGACGGTGCGGGTGCAGTACCGGGCGAGGATCATGAAGGACCTGATGGGGCCCTGTCTCGTCTGGAGGTTCTCGTCTAGGCTGCGGGTAAGGTCGTTGGTCTTGAGGATTAGGAGGATGATGCGCGGGACACGGCTGAGGAGCTGGACGAGGTCCACGATGAGACCCTCCTGAAGAGCACCAGTCATTGTCTTTTCCTCGTCGGCTGTGCGAGTCTGAAGAATAGACCCAGACTTGCTGACGATGCTGTAGTCGCGGCCAGTGATGGCGGACGCAAATAGGGGAAAGTCCTTGTCCTCAATGCCGGCCACCTCGTGGGCATACTTCTTCATGCGGTTCATGTCGCCATCAATGACTGCGAGCCACATCTTGGCATATGACCTCCGCAGCGGAAGGTCAATGTCACGGTAGAGACCGTGGTCGTACAGGATCACATCAAAGTTGGGCCCCCGTCCGAGAGACCGGCGGGAAGTGTTCTTGCGGATGGCGATGTTGCCGCCGTGAGGATCGCAATGAAGGGGTGCGCCATTGCCAAAGATCATCTCGTTGAAGATGCGGGCCAGTGTAGCCGACACCTCGTCGCGGTCAATGCCGTTGCTGTCCAGAAACTCCAGGTCGTCGAGACGTCGTCCAGACTCGCAGGCCATGACAAGGATCCGCTTCTTGGCCCATATCACTTCTGGGATAACCAGCGGCAAATGGGGGATCTTTGCAAAGTGCGCCTTCATCCGCCGGGCATTGTTGGCCTCCTCTTGAAAGTCCAGCTCCTTGGGAAGAGAAACATCCATCTCGGAAGATAGCCATTCGAGGTCGTACTCGGGGAAGAATCGCTTCAAGGTCGAAAAGGTGTACCTGGTGAGAGCGAGATCCAGGGGAGCCCATGCCTCCAGCTCCGGATGCTGAACCTTGACGGCCACCCTTCGACCCGAGTCCTTTATCGTTGCGAGATGCACCTGGGCGAGAGAGGCAGCGCCGATGGGCTCGGCAGCAAAGTCGGAGAAGTAGTCCCAGAGTTCCTCTCCCGTATCCTTGCGAAACATTTCCTCAACCAGCTCAAACGACGACACGGGGCATTTATCCTGCAGGGGTATGAATGTGGTGGTCCACTCGGGGGGTAGGAGATAGTTCATGGCGCTCTGTACATGGTGGTGATTAGCGCGGCTTTTATCGAGAATCGACAAGTCATTCGTACCAAGTGCTGGCCGAGCTTGATAAAGATGCCACCATTCTTTTCTAGTACAACAAGAGTTCGTTCGGCGCATCGTTTATGGCAGGCATTCAATAGGTTATCTTGCTCTTGCTCGTCTACGGTCGTCTCTCTAGCATTCAACGTCGTTCGGTAACTGAAGAAATCCAATTAGTCTCAAGCCCTTCTGCTGGAGAGTCAAATGGTCGTTTACTCATTGATACACACGGCGAGCGCAACTGCGACTCTGCCCGTCCGCTCCGCCGCCTCGTAGCCGTTCTTGATATCGTCGGTAAAGGCGAGGGTGCTCGCGCCCACAGTCGCAGCGCCAGCCGAGGCATACAGAACAGCGCGGCTGGGGCCTGCTCTCCGGCCATTGGCACCCCGCGAGGTCCTCCCCGAGGCGAAGCCCTTTGCTCTGACGTTCTGGAAGGCCTTACTGCGGACCAATTGGCTCCGGCAGGTCGAGCAGGTCCATGGTCGAGCGGCGACACGGGTCGCAAGGGCCGAGACGGAAAAGGCGTTCATGGGAGCACTGAGCAAGGTGGACAAGGTAGCGGCAGGGCGAGGGTCCTCATTCTAAGTCGACAGCCAACACGAAATTGCCAGCCAAAGAAGGAAAACAAAGATAAACAATTTGCCTCAGGTCATGTCGTCGAGGTCACCACACCCAAGCCAAGTTTTTTGCTCGGTGTGCCGATTCACCGATGAACCTCCGTCTGCCCAGTCCAGCCAGTCGAGGGGCGGCCAATTCGGCTGGGGCCGGGTGCGAGCCGGGTGGGTCCGTTACGATGGGATATGATGGTCGGAAGGGGGCCCC
Organism: Fusarium neocosmosporiellum; assembly: GCA_006518225.1. NCBI lineage: Eukaryota > Fungi > Ascomycota > Sordariomycetes > Hypocreales > Nectriaceae > Fusarium > Fusarium neocosmosporiellum. The sequence continues at coordinate 8,997 of SSHR01001428.1, read as the reverse complement.
ACTTTGAATTAACACGCCTCCAGGGTTTGCGCTGCGTCACGTGATGGCGCGACTCGCGTCGACCGCGTTGAGTACTTCACTTCAGGAGCTGGACGCCTCTTTACACGACCCATTCCACCCTCCATCATCCATCCACTTCTACTTCCCTAAACACATCGGATTTTTTGCATTCTATGCAACAGAGAAACCAGAACCAAACAGCCGACAACATGCTGTCTTTCGCCCCTACTCCCATCTTCTCCGGTCCCTGGGACCATCGTCCCAGCGTCCCCTCGCCGCTCTCTTCCTCCCCCATTCGCGCGTCATCGCCACTCTCGCCCATTGACAGAAACTCGCACCCCCAGCGACAAATCCAGTCGTCACCCATTCAGCCAATCAAGTTCAAGTTTGCATCACGTCCCACACGGCCGAACCCCGTCGTGCGAAAGCGAGAGGATGTGCAAGAGGGCAGGCGACGCCTGTTTCTTAACAACGTGCGCCAGAAGAGTGAAGACAAGGCCTGGCAGAGGAGGGACATCGAGGGACAGGTACGCTCCTTCCCCCGACGTGATGACGCGACACTGGCTAACATATGATATAGTTCCTCAAGACAAACTACCTGGCAGACCGGGGACAGCTGGCCTGTGACGCCCCCGAGTTTACCGACGCAGACATCGAAGATGCCATGGCGTTCCAGCAAGAACAATCCCAAATCCCAGAGGATGATGACATGATGATGGACGAGGACGACAAGCTCGAGGCCATGCTTGCATCCTACCAAGACCAGACATCAACATCGTCGCAACGACCACCCTCACCAGCACTCTCAGACGAAGACTATGACGACATCTTTGCTGAGCTCATTGCTCAAGAACAGTCACAACAGAGCGCCTACTCTGGGTCACAATACCCGATAGACGAATCCGGGGATACCGAGATGCAGTCTTGAACGAGAATCTTTGTCTGTTTTATGAGGGTTGCAGTTGCTTTTGATTTTGGAGTTTGGGCTATACGGACTACCTTGGCACGGCGTTTGGGCGATACCAGTGACATAGCATTGTGCGTGTACAGCTACTGTTCGAGGGAGGGTATATAGATGACTTGGAGGGAATGTCCAGGTTCGGTATCTACTGAGGATTACAAGCTTCATCCGAGGGGTTGAGAGCTTCCTGCGCGGATGCCATGTCTCCAACTAGGTCAGAGGGAGGCGATCCCGCTGCTTGCATCTGGGCAGGCAGTCAGTGACCAGAGTCACAAAAGAAGAGACAAGAGAATACACATACCTTTTGCATCCTGTCCACGATGAACTCGCGATCCGCCGCGTTCGAGTCCGAGTACGTCTTTTCTTCAAACTTGACCACAATCTCGCGCACGACGGACTGCTGCTCCTCATAACGCTTCAAGTCCTCCTTTGGTGTCGAGTTGCGGTTCTTGGCGAGCCACTCGGGGAATTTGTCGTCGAGCTCCTTCATGGGCTCGTACAGAATCTCCTTGTTGGTGAGCTGCTCCATCATGCCCATGAGCATCTTGGAGAACTCCTCCTCGCTGCCATCACCGCCGAGGGCGCCGAGGTCGCCAGATGACATCTGCTTTAGCATCTCCGACATGAAGTCATCGGCAGGGCCCTCGGCGGCAGCGGCCGTGGCCTGGTCGCCTGATGCCTGCATACGCTCCATGGTTCGTCGGATCGTCTCCTGAAAGGAAGCATCCTCTGCTGGTGCACTAGGCGCAGGCCCAGCCGAGGCCGCCGCGGGAGGAGGGGCGTCACCAGCCCCTTCTGCGGCGGCAATGTGCTTGAAGATGTCTTCAAACTGTGCCTGCATGTCCGGCTAGTTATTTTTAGCACCTGTTCACAAGACTTGTAGTAGAAGAGCGTCTTACGGATTTTTCGAGCTCGCCCAGCAAGTCTGCCATTCCAGCCTGAAGCTGCTTGGCAAACTCTTCTTCTGAGAAGGCATCATCGGCTTCTGGCTGCTTGCTGGAAGAAGCGGGCTCCTTGGCAGCCTGGGTTGGACTAGGACCAGCAGGCGCGGCTGGCTTTTTTGACTCTATCTTGACAGCAGAGAAATCATCAAGCATATCTAGTGAGGGAGTCAGTAAGAAAGTACGGTGATTCTGAATCTCATCAAGATGAACGTACCGTCTAGGTCGTCCAGATCGTCCTCATCGGGGTCCGGGACATCTTCAAACTCCTCTATTGCTTCAGCCGACGGTGCAGGAGGAGCAGCGGCCTTCTCGACAGATGTCTCGATAGGTTTCTCAACGGGCTGTTCGACAACCTTTTCAACAGGCTTCTCAGCGGCCTGTTCAATGGGCTTATCGGCAGACTGCTCGGGAATCTTCTCGGCGGGCTTCTCGATAGGCTTTTCGATAGGTTGCTCAGCAGGCTTCTCGACAGGCTCCTCGGCAGGCTTTTCGGTAGACTTCTCAACGACTTTCTCTGTCTCGACTGGCGGCTCAAGAGGAGCGACAGTCTCTTCAGTGGTAGCCTTTTCAGTGGCAGCCTTCTCTACTACAGCCTCTGTCGCAACAGTAGCCGTCACCGCCGCCGCGGCAGTGACAGCTACGGCGGCCTCTGAGGGTTTAGTCTCTAGAGGAGGAGCTGTGGATGACTCTGCCACTGGCGCAGGAGTGATGCTCGAGGGAGTAGGGACTGGAGGATCGGCAACCGGAGCGTCGGGCACTGGGGTATCAGATGAAGAGGCAGCGGCTGCGGCTGCGGGAGCGACAGTCTCGGCCTTGATATCGTCCTTCTCCTCCTCTTTTACCTCATCTCTCACTTCCTCCTTGACAGCCTCCTTGAGCTCTTGCTTGACCTCCTCCTGCTTGGCAGTTTCTGTGTTCTTGGTTGCGTCCATGATGGTCTCCGGCTCCTCTTTCTCTGAGACAACTCTTCTTCACAAGCTCACAAACCCCACATGCGACAGGCCGTGCCAGTAGATATGAGAGCGAAGATGACGCAAGTCTTGATGCCGTTAAATGAGATGAAACAGATGAGGTGCGAAAGTCGCAATAGGTTTCGTGGATAGATGAGGCTCGTCGTTGCGAGAGTTGGGTAGTAATTTCATCCACACCAAGGCAGGTATGGTCTTGATGGAAGCTCATGGGCTCCAACCAGTGACCTGAGCCGAGGCGACGATGGCCACGCTACCGTGCCTACCTAGGTAGCTTAGGTGAAGCCCCTCACTGATGGGTTGGCGGTCACCCCGCCAAAGAACAGCGCTGTCTCTTCACTAGAAATGGCGGGTGGTCCCTACGCACAGCGGGGTTTCTCGGATCCGTGGGGACGTGCTGGCTGCCCGGGCTGGCGCCACATTTGCACCAACCCGATGGCTGCGACTCGGGCGGTGCATCCATTCATCGAATCATCCACCGACGTCCATCGCTTCGTGAATTGCATTGGATGCGCAAACACCGTCAGGCTCCAGCTTCTATCTGATCCATTCATCTCGTTCCGTCACCTCTTTTTCTGGTGCAACAACTTACTTCTTGCAACCGCTATCTGCAGAGGCTGAGCCATCTCCACAACTCTCCGATCTTTTTTCCATCATCGTCGTGAACAACCTTGACGCATCAGCAAGCCCTCGTGCAAGCTGTCGCCGCAACTCTTAAGCCCGCCTTTCTTCCACCCGCAGTCACCCCCCCTTCATCCGCGCACCGACCGACGTCGAGAACGAAACCATGGCTCTGTGTCAGAACCGATTACAGGAAGAGAGGTGAGGCTCTGCATGATATTCGCGAGTCTGAGGACGATGCTGAGACTTGGACAGAAAGCAGTGGCGGCGAGACCATCCCTTTGGGTTCTATGCTAAGCCCCAACGCACCAAGGAGGGTATCCTCGATGTCAAGAACTGGGAGTGCGGCATTCCCGGAAAGGACAACACCATCTGGGCTGGCGGACTCTTTAAGCTGACCATCGCTTTCCCTGACGGTGAGTGCAAAGATATTGCTCGACTAGAGCCTTGCTCTCGTGACCCGTGCTAACTCGCCTTTGTGCGACAGAGTATCCCACAAAGCCTCCCAAGTGTAAGTAACAAGCGATCAACACGCAGTCTAGGTCTTGACTAAACGCTCGCAGGCAAATTCGTCCCTCCGCTGTTTCACCCTAACGTCTACCCCTCAGGCACCGTTTGCCTGTCTATCCTCAACGAGGAGGAGGCATGGAAGCCCGCCATCACCGTCAAGCAGATCCTGCTGGGCATCCAGGACCTCCTCAACGACCCGAACCCCGAGTCTCCTGCCCAGGCAGAGGCATACAACCTGTTTAAGAAGGATCGTGCCGAGTACGAGAAGCGGGTTCGCCGTCTGGTCCGCGACAACCCCACTCCCTGATGAACGACCGAGAGGCGCTGGTTGAAGAGGCGTTTTAGACACTTTTTATTTGTAAGGGATCTCAGGCTACGGCGTTTGGGGAAATACCAAGGCGGAAATTCACTTGGGAGCCCGTGGTTGAAGACAACGGCACGATATGGCTCGCGTTGACAATGAGCAGTGGACTGGGTAGGTTCGGACCTCGCAGCCCATGAGAGGGGGAATGGTCGGTCGAGTCGAGTCACGAAGAGAGCGTTTTCCTTGGAATCTCACGCGAGTGTTTTATTCTTCTTTGATGAGTTGTCGTTGTTTGTCCAGAGCCGTTGTCGGTTGAAGCGATCGAGATCCACGTCGGCGTGAATCATTGCGGCTGCGTCTTCGGACCACGCCCGCCCAGCAATGGGTGTCTGAGATCTGCCCCACCATTTTTTTTTTTATCATGGTGGATGTCCCCCATGGCGATACAACCGAAGGTGGCGTCCAACAGCCGAAGGGGTCACGGGCTGATGTGTTATCTGGCTGCTGTATTTAGTCAAGGAAATGCAGATGAGAAATATTGTGTGCAACAAGAATTTGAGTTGTCGGCCGGAACGTGGTGTGAGCACCTCGCCATTGGCTCTTGGTATTGCCCCTCCATGAGCGCCTTGTTCCTACATACGCTGACCCCCATCCATGGCTGGTCACGTTGTGACGCAAAGGAACCAGGCCAGGCCAGGCACATGCCCGTCCCATTTCCTTATCGAACAATCAAGGGGTTCTCGTTAGATTATTCGGCCGCCAATGAAGATGGCCGAATTACCATCCGAAGTCGGCCATCCAACTCTCTCCGACTTTTGATAGAGACCCTCGCCGGCAATGAGAATCCATCCAGATCCTAGCGGCCTTTTTGTCCCGTCTGCAGGTGACGGACAGACATTAGACAGACATACAGGCTGACAGAAAACAAGGCAAGTAGCCCCCATGGTGATGTGACGGACCGGCTAATCATGTCCCTATCAACAGTGGAGAGGCCAGAGAGAAGCTCGTCCAAGCAGCTCACAGCCCACGGGCGAGACCCATTGCGGCGGCGGAGTAGATGAATCGCGTGTGGATAACACTTTGACGTTGGATTCGACCATAACCGTCGGTAGCCTTGCGCTTGTTTTTTTCCCCTCTGCCTGTACCGGCGGAAGGAGGGTGGAGTTTTTGCTATGACTCCTCCCTTCCCTGCCCGCGCCCTCTCGGACTCGGGCTGGCGAGGCAGGTACTAAATATTAATCTTTCCATCCCATCCCCATCTTCGTTCCCCTTCCCTCCCCTGTATCTCCGTCACACCTCCTCTCCAACCGTTCACACTCGTCGTGCGCAACCGCAATCATGTGTGGCATCTTCGCCTGTCATCGGTACGCTCTCAAGTTTTCCCTCTGCGCCTCGTTTTGCTGCGAACATGGATCCTCTGCGCGCGCGCTGTGCCTGGATGATGAGTTTTTGGAGGGGCACACGAGGCACGGGCATTGGGAGGAACCCCGCCATCAATTGATGCCATGACCCCGCGGAGGGAGGGAAAAAAAAATAAAAAATGATCATGGCGCGACTGACACAGCGCCTGCTCACAGTCACCCCGACGTCCAAAAGTTCAAGCCGACTGCGCTTAAGCTTGCCAAGCAGTATGTGTCCTCCCCCAGAGTCAATTGACAGAGATTTTCGGAACTGACCTCCTTGGCGCAGGATCCGACACCGTGGTCCTGATTGGAGTAAGTGAACTGGCTGTCCCGATCGTCGCCCGAGCGCAAATACTAAGTCGCATGCCCAGGCGGCAGCGTCATTTCCAACAACACCAGTAAGTCAATTGGCCTCCAGGCTGCAGATTCGTACAGTTCTGACCCTCTCGTCTAGTCCTCTGCCATGAGCGCCTTAGCATTGTCGGTGTTGGTGAGTGGAAACACCCTGCGATCTCGGAATATCTTCCCGGTTAACCGCCTCGTACAGAGTCTGGTGCTCAGCCCCTGACCAACGCCGACGATACCATCATCCTCGCCGTCAACGGTGAGATTTACAACCACCGTCTGATCCGAAGACACCTCAAGGAGCAGTACCACTTTAAGACCACTTCGGACTGCGAGGTCATCATCCCCTTGGTAAGGAACCTGGACTCAAGACAAGCCAGGAGGAACGACAGACTCACAGCGCTTCAATTAGTACACCGAGTTCGACACCGATGCTCCCAACCACCTCGATGGCATGTTCTCTTTCGTGCTCTACGACAAGAAGCAAGATCGCACCATTGCCGCCCGCGACCCCATCGGCATTACTACCTTCTACCAGGGTTGGTCCTCCAAGGAGCCCGGCGCCGTCTACTTCGCCTCCGAGCTCAAGTGCCTGCACACCGTCTGCGACAAGATCATCGCCTTCCCTCCCGGCCACGTCTATGACTCCAAGACCGGCGAGACCACTCGCTACTTCAACCCCTCGTGGTGGAACCCCGCCAAGGTGCCCGATACCCCTGTGGACTACAAGGTCCTCCGACATGCGCTCGAGAAGGCTGTCCGAAAGCGCCTCATGGCTGAGGTTCCCTTCGGTGTTCTTCTGTCGGGTGGTCTCGACTCCAGTTTGACTGCCGCTATTGCCCAGCGTGAGGTGACCAGACTGCGAAAACAGGCTCTCGAGGCCAACGGCAACGTTCTCCCTACCGAGAACGCGGATACTGGCGAGGGTCTCGTTGGTATCGACGATGACGACCATCTCGACACCCTCACCTACCTTCCCCAGCTCAACTCCTTCTCCATCGGTCTGCCCGGTTCTCCCGATAACAAGGCCGCCCTTGAGGTCGCCAAGTTCCTCGGCACTAAGCACCACGTCATGACCTTCACCATTGAGGATGGTCTCAACGCTCTCTCGGACGTCATCTACCACCTCGAGACCTACGATGTCACCACCATCCGAGCCTCTACCCCCATGTACCTGCTTTCACGCAAGATCAAGGCCATGGGCATCAAGATGGTTCTGAGCGGTGAGGGTAGCGACGAGATTTTCGGAGGTTACCTTTACTTCCACGCTGCCCCCAACCGGGAGGCCTTCCACGAGGAGACTGTCCGCCGCGTCAAGAACCTGCACTTGGCTGACTGCCTGCGAGCCAACAAGTCGACTTCCGCCTGGGGTCTTGAGGCTCGTGTGCCTTTCCTCGACAAGGAGGTGAGTTGATGATACAGCGGTGAGATTATGAAAACACGCTGACAAGATAGCCAGTTCCTCGAGACTTCGATGAACATTGACCCCAAGGACAAGATGATCACCAAGGACAGACTCGAGAAGTACATTATCCGAAAGGCCTTTGACACCAGCGACGAGCCCGGTGAGGCGCCTTACCTACCCGACTCGATCCTGTGGCGACAGAAGGAGCAGTTCTCTGACGGTGTCGGATACGGCTGGATCGATGCGCTCAAGGACAACGCCGAGGCCCACGTGACAGACGAGATGATGAAGAACCCCAAGCCTGAATGGGGCGACGACATTCCCGACACCAAGGAGGCGTACGTTTTCCCTTTTTAGACGATGAGACGGATGTGACTGACAGTTGATGCATAGTTACTGGTACCGATGCATGTTCGACGAGCACTTCCCTCCCCACTGCGCATCGACGGTTATGCGCTGGACGCCCACTTGGTCCCAGCAGACGGACCCCAGTGGCCGGTAAGTGACATCCCTGTTGGCCAGACACCAGGAATGAAAGTCGATGCTGATACCCGAGTTCAGAGCCATCTCCATCCACAACGCCAAGTACGACAACGCGGCTTAATGACATAGCAAATCGAACAGGCAAACAAACTTGCTTACCCATTCATTGTATCTTACATTATATCAGGTAACTGCTATGGACCTGAGCTAAAAGCATCTCTGGTTGCCATTTTCCTGGACCAAGAAAGGGCGTCTTGGGTTATTGCTTAGCATGATGAATATTGGAAAAGGGACGGATGAGGAGCATGAGGATGGAAAATCAAAACGAATAAATACGAAAAGATTCAACGGTGATTTATGTGAGAGGGCATGGATGGCGGTGAATGCATTGACATGATTTGATGCCATCAATCAGTGGAAGTCTTGTTCCCGAGGTCATGACCGGTTGCTTGATGCAGGAAGGGTCGCGGGCTACGTAGTAGGGCAATGATTGGCACCAACTGGCCAATAGGCTGGCCATGTCACTGGACGTGGGCGCGTTGATGCAGTTCGTGGGTGCGCGAGAAGCGACGAGAAGGTGTCAATGTTTAAGAAGCACCCGGGCAAGCGCGAAATTGGATTGCATCAATGGCATGACGGATGATGGCTTCTTGACGCGGGCGAGAGGGAGGGACTTTGCTGTGAAGCTAGTAATTCTCTGAGTCGGGGCTGGTGTGTCACGTCACGAGGACGGACTGTTAGTCTCATTTTGAGAGTTTATGCGGTACTGTACTGTAAGAAACGCAAAGCCGGGTCGACGAGAGTGAAAGAGTCACAGTTCTGATGCAAGTTGAACTGGCTGGGCTGGATTGGACTGGAGGATGGGAACTGGTTGGTCGTCTCCTGCTTGGCTGGGCAGTTTTGCATGATCAAACTACAGTAGCCGGTCGAACGCTTCATGCACCCATCAACCCATAGAGGCTGGGATTTTCTCATCTCAGAGAACGAGGCCCAAGACGGTGGAGGATGCTACGTTGGGTGTTGCGACCTGCGTGCTCTTTTTTTTTTTTTTTT